>JBBBDQ010000265.1:0-157500 GCA_037127315.1 Ascarosepion bandense
TTTATCGACTTCACACTTAAAAACCAACTGATTCGCATAAAGTTTGGCGTCATTTTGAGGATAATTCACTCACCAAAATTACGCTCTAGACTAAGATTCTCTGGTTATCAGACATTTTTAACTGGAAACACTGACATCGTCTTCAGAATTTTAGAACTTTGGAGATGGATCACTTTCTCCCCAACCCGAAAAGTATTTCTCCACTTGTTGATTATTTTAAAACAGAGGAAAGATATGAATCGACATTATCGACCGGTATCTTTTGTATTCTTAAAAATTAACATTTTCTCTCTTTGAAATATACACACAGGAGATAGAATAACGATTATAACGATACGTGAGAAAAAATAGGGTTTTATAAATCGGCCTAGAAAAAGATATTGTGAATTCGACATCGTTTGCATTTCGTGATATTTAACTCATTTGTAAATATTTTGTATTATAAACGGCAGATTTATTTCATTTTATTGTTTATTTTTCTGTCAAATCGCTAAGATTCCTTTCCGTTCTATGAGCGTCAACACCGAACATTCTTCCCGAATATCGCTTCAATGTTGCACTTTTCACACACATGACGAGTAGCGATCAGTTTGCTTTATTTTTCTATTCTTAAGGATATTATTTTCATCACATGTTACCACTGATTATGAAATATTTTGTTTCCTCGTATATATCTTATTTTTCAGATTTATCGCTTATGAATTCTGAGAGCTACGAAGAGTTTAATAGGGTTGTTAATCTGAGGGTCCGCTTTAAGATTCCTCTTAAATGCCTCCTATTATAGCCCAATGTGCAATCCATATATCATTATATAAACATGCCAAGAAAATATAAAGGTAAAACGAACTTCTCACTCGAATTTATTTTAAAAGCTATGCTTTTCTCTGGAAATGGTAACTACCTTAGACTTTCGAACTAACAAATCTATCAAAAAGTGATTCCGCTAATTGAAATGCAATTACGTCTACTGGTGTTAAATACAAAATAAAAACATGTCATAGGAATATTACTAGAGTGATTTCTGTGAAGCTTGTTGTATTCGGTATCAAGAATGAAGAATGTTTTTTCGATGTCATGCAGGCACACAACGGTATGCAATGCGAACTAAATTCTTATTTTCTTGGGTCTTAAAACTTTATGATTAATTAATAAGCTAGAAATATAAAACGCCCTGAATGCCACGATGAAAATTAACTAAAGATAAATTCAAACAACTCATAAATATGAAATTGTTTATATTTCTCATGACATCTTAATAAAAAGGAAGTTTCATGTGGGATGCTACTTTGTTATTTAAAAATGATTTATGCGACTCTAAAGTTTTGCATTGGCTCAGAAAATAGAATTAACGAGTCTAGTTTAGAATTATGTGCTTTGACACACAATTTGTAAAAAAACGATTTCTATGTGATTTGTGGACAGAAAACCCAGTAAAGAGCCGCTGTAATTACAACAAACAGGATAGAGTACTTCACCTAGGCTTGTGAGGTTGTTGATTTACACGCTAGAACTGACAACGTTTAATGTACTCCAAGGTTCTATTAGACTCAGGCTCGAAGATGTGGTCGTGCGTAACACAGACCTCGTGAGTCCATAAAACTGAAAAGACAACAATGTACTGTAGATGCATTATTTAATAACGTATGATGCGTTCACGTAACAATCATTGAATTGATGATCGTTTACGGCTGTGTTACAATAAATTATGGGTTATTTTCGGAGGATAATGAACCATTGGGTTAGCGATCCTTTTAGAGACAAAAGCAGTGACAACCACTGTTCACCTGACAGGGGCTCACTATTTGTATGCAATATTCTGCACCTGCAAAAACAAGAAATGCGTATAGTTATCAAGAAAACACGACTTAACTTCTAAGCCGAAGATTTTCACCCATTGTGAAATCGTTGCATGATAGAATTCTACACGATATCTGTTAGCTTTCTCATTGATATTTTGGCATATATATATATATATATATATATATATATATATATATATATATATATATATATATATATATATAATGAAACTGGCCAAACCCAGCATATTTTTATTTATATTTTTAAACCTTTGCTCATACCCAAGTATACGAACAGGTAAATTTAACTCACACCTCTAAAGCTGATCTTCAAAGAAGATTGAAAATACCTGGAAACATTGAGAAATGAATGATAATAACATATGTCAACGTTACAACTTATTTCTGCAAACTTTCAATTATAATACAGAAAAGATTATCCGCGAGTATGAACGGACTTTATTAAAAATAAGCAGACACAACGTTTGCAATTTACTAATCTGTAATATATATATAAGAAAAATTAAGTCAGACACGTTATTTCATGGTGAATCGGAAGTGTGGGCCTATTTCAGGCGAACCATCGTCAGCTTCCGTCTTTATTTTACAAAAGATTTGACACGAATAATTCGTGTAAAATTTTACACGAATTATTCGTGTCAAATCAAACATTTTCATGTTTCCAGATTTTACCTCGTTATCAGGCAATGTTAGATCATTGTTGTGAAAATGATTTTCATTTGAATATAATTTGTTAATTATAGCTATGGGGAGACAGAATAATTGATGTGTGTGTTCAATTTAACTAATCAGAACAGAGATTCGCTTCAAATTTTAATTAAATTTTTATTTTCGTTGAATATATGATTTTTTTTTTCAAACTTAACGGCAAAAGTGTTAGCCGATTTCAAAACTCCAGTCTAGACTGGAGTTTTAATTTATCCATTACTGTTACAATTTTGTTTCTGTATCTCAGCATTTTCTAAAACAAAAAAGAAAAATAAAGAATGAAAGAAAATATTTTATATTTTTGATCTAACTTAAAGGGACTTTTGAGTGTAATTATACTATTTATATTTCGATTCAGAATGCATATTCTAATTTTTCAAGACACTTCAATTATAAATAACATTTTGTAACATTCATTTATCATTTATTTTTTTTAAATTCATTTTTTTATTTTTATAAAATCTGTTATTTTATAATTATATCTTAATACATTTCTTAATATCATAATACAATCTTTTAAATATCTATTTAATTATTACAAATTTAACTACCAATTTAATTATTTTAATATTCATTTAAATATTTTTATAAAACAAAATTATGAGATATATGCAAGTCAGTAAATATTTTTATTTCTTACTTTTTAAAAAGATTTTTTAAAACCATTTTAAATTGGTAATGGGTTATTGATTGGCTCGGGTAGAAGTAATTTTAAGTTTTTTGTCTGGTTGAATTATACTGATGAGGCGTGAAATGGATTCTCACTGGGTATCCTATAATTATGCTAATCATAAGTAAGCGTGTCATTCACAAGTGACACGCTTGTTTCCACTAGTTGTCGTCTTAGTATAAAGTATTTTCCGTTTGCAACTTGGTCTCTATGTCAACATTGAGACAGATTTCAAAAACCGGATATGACCACGATTTGATGAATGAATGTTTTTCAGCTACTTTTTTTCCGGTCTACAGACGATTTTTCATTCAGACAAATTAGCTAAAAATTACATCACTTGCTTTCAATAATTCTTATTTCCCTTTCGTTCTTTCTTGATATAAAGTTGATTTATTACTTACTCTTTCATTTTTTATTTACTTCATTTCTTCATCATTACACTTTCTTATTATTTTTCATTCTTCTTCTTCTTTTTCGTTTTCTTCTTCTTCGTTTATTTTACTTTATCTATTTTACAATTCCTGTTTTCTTTATCTTTTCTTTTACTTTCATTATTTTTTATTTCTCTTTTACTTACCGTTTTTGTTAGCTTTTTGACCATTCTCTTTTCTTTCTGTTCTTTCGTAACATTTTACTGTTTTATAGTACACGTTTGTCTTTCTTCCTCTCTCTCTCTTTCTCTCTCTCTCTTTCTCTCTCTCTCTATTTTCTTGAGACCCTTTTTCGATTTTTGCTTCCTTCTCGATTATTTTCTCAGCAGAAATACATATTCCAAGTTTATTTACTCTCCCAAATTATTCTTCAATTTTATTTTTTATAAATCAAAACATCTCTCTTCTCTTCCTCTCTCTTTGATATGCAAACATATGCAAACACATAAACTGACGAACCACGAACTCAGTAATACTTAATAAAATAACCAGGCTCCTGATAAATAAAATATAATTAAAAGAATGCACATGCAAAAACCTAATAATAATAATCAACAGCAAATAATAAATTTATTCAATAATAAATAATTGCTAAAAGGTTAACAAGCAAACCTATGAAAATCTAGAAATAGCTGTATTAAGATCTACAGTTAATGCTAGTATAGCTATAACATTTTTTATTGAATTCAAACAAATTAAGTTATAGCTGTACTAGTAATTGATAAAATTACATAAATAACAAAACGTCAGAAAATGAAATAACAATGCACAAATTAACATCGCTAACAAGGAGTGTTAACTGTAGGGACGAAAAGGTATGTGTCTTTTGAAATTTGTAAAGCAGAGGTTTTTTTTTTTACGAAGCAGTGAGAAAACATATTTGGGGTATACAAAACTATTTGTTTAAAAAAAGATGGAATAATCACAAATCTACATTTAATCTGGAAAACTTCAAAAATTGTACCAAAAATAGATAACCACATATGGAAATTAAAATTGAAAAATGGAAAAGAACCTGATATAATTTTGGGTATAGGGAAAATAGCCAAATGATAAAACGCTGGCGAGTTTTGCAGATTGTGCCAGGTGGAAAAGTTTGCCATTATGTTGTTTCCAGAACAAAACATTACTTTATACATGAAAGATGTAAATTAATGTCAAGATATAACCAAACCTTTAAATTTATACTAAGATCATAAAAATCATAGATGAATATATTTGATGATCTTTAAATAACTCCTCCTTAATTTTGAAAATGTTCGTTTGTTTAAAAGTTCAAATCGCACGTTCGAAAAAGTCCCTGTTTGTACGTTTAAAAAATGGAAAAATCAGTTATTATTAATCACACACACACACACACACACACACACACACACACACATATATATATATATATATATATATATATACTTGTATGCATTGTACTGAAGTAATTCGTGATACTTATTAGGTTTCGACGCGGAGTTTCATGATTCCTCATTCGTCAGGAACTCGTCAATAGAAAGCATATTTCATTGGATCCTTCGAGTGAGGAATCATAAAAAGAATTGAGTTGGTCCCGATATTCAATTGGTTCTGATACATTGATTTTTGCTGTAGTTGACTTTTGACCTCATTACTAGTAGAAATGTTTTTCATCTTAATATATATTGTATTATACAATTTTGCGTATATCACAAGGTGACATTGATGTAATTAATCCTTTTTTATCATATATATGCATACTGTGTAAACATTGGGGTAAAACTGTTAAGTTTGATCTTACAAAATCGGTAATTCATGAAATGTTGAAAATTTGTAAGCATGTGCAAATAGTTAAAAAAACAAAGAAGTCTATTACAAAAATATTTATAAAAAATGAATACTTCTTCTAAAATTTTGATTCAGATAGAAAAAAAATGGAGACATATTTTCGAAACATTTACACATCAATAATTTTATATCCTAACAGAATCAATCACCTTTAAAATTGTTCAGCTCCTCACAAGATCATATCAAAAGAAATTTGAGAGTGAAAATTGCTTAGCACCAATCATAAAAACAAAAATCAAAATTAATGTTTGTTATATAGGTCCCGCATCTCTACATTTCGAGGTAGTGCAATGGTTAGCAAACTTGTATCGCTAGAATCACTACAATTGAGTAGTGAGTTCGATTCTCGCTGGGTGTCCATTACTTTCGGCCTTGTGCCACATCTAAGCAACACTAAAAAATCACCCTAGAGGTTACAAATCTAATATGAAAAGGATCAAATATGAGTAAAAATTTATAAAATATTATAGTAAAAGTCCACTGGGATAATGAATTTTTCTAAGCGTTCATATTTTTTCAATATTACGTTTAAATTATTTTTATGTAACCAATTCTTCAACTACCTATTTTATTTTTGATTAAAGGTTGCCGTATGTTATTTAGAGGGATGTCCACCTTTCATCTAATCTCTTTCAAAGTGAATTATTAATCTGCCTTTATTGCTTTATTCACAGGTTAGCATATTTGTTTCGAGTCGTCAGTTCAGAAATTTTCACACATGAACTGATGCGTCTTTAGCAACTAACATTATTAAATTTGTGATTGTTTCAATCGTTGTAAAACTTCGTGATGCCATTGAGGAATTTTCGTAAACTTTGGCCACAGAAGTGTTATAATAAATGATGTGTTAAATCGGATGTTTCTGTCAGTCACGTAAAATATCAGGATATCAATCACTTTTGAAAAGGCAGTTGTAGAATTTTGATCTTAACGACAAGCTCAAGCCATATATGTCCTTTTCATCTGTTAAATTATCTCAATTTTAACCTATAATTCATTTAAATAAATTCATTTCAAAGCGAACGAATTTGGCAATCAAGTCAGTTGAGAAAAAAATAAACTTCAGTGAAATATTATTTAGATGATTTTGCAGTTTACTTTCCGCCATTTGTTTGCAAATCGCAAACGATTTTATAAAAATCTATTTTATTTGTTTGCAAATCGCAAACGATTTTATAAAAATCTATTTTATTTGTTTGCAAATCGCAAACGATTTTATAACAATCTATTTTATGCTAGCATTTTGAACACTGAAAAGAAGTTAAAAAACTTGTGTTAACTGTTTTCACTGCAATATTACATAAATTATTGCGATGCTTTTTTAACTGTTTCAAGGATAAAAATTATTTTTTAATAGACATTGACACACATGCAAAATAAATTTATATTAAAAATGATTTTGTTCTCAAACAAATAAAAAATACATGCTTTAAAATAATCTCAACTTTAAAATTTAAAAAGAAAATTGTAGTTGATATAAACATTATGCTTAGGAAATAACCATTACGCGAATACAAAACATATCCTTTCTGATATAAGGCATAGGATAATGATTAATGGAAATATTTTAGAAAAACCTATATTGCGAGAAATTACATACAAACATATCTGGATATACACATATATATATATTACAAATCCTGTTATTTTATTTGTAAACTAGCAGTATAGCCCGGCGTTGCTTGGGTTAATGAAAGCTTTAAAACTAATCCATGGTCTTGGACCACAACATTTTGACAATGGCACGAAAGACTAAAAAGCAATAGTTGTTTCCAGTTAAGGCGAAATCGTAGACTGAAAGAAAAATGAATGGATGTATGTCAAATTTTGATTTCCTGGTATCGATATCAAATAAGTTTTTTTCGTCGTAAACTGAATTTTGAAGGCAGGCTAAATACGTCCTCTGAGTAAATGGTATCATGGCTGAGACTAAAAATACAATTATACTTACTTAGAGCCAAACTGGAAGCAAAAACTAAAGTTATAGGGCTAAAAAAATACAGGCAAACGGGCAGATAAACAGGCACACACACAAACGTCTTGCCTATATATATATATATATATATATATATATATATATATATATATATATATAATATCGATTTTCTGCACTATTGTAAGAACTGAAACTTTGAAACGACTGAATATCGTTTCTTATGTCTTTGTCTATGAGTGTATGACATTTGATTAAAATCGGACCACTCCTTCTATAACCCGATTTTTTTCGATTATCGATTTTCGATATTTATCGGGGGTACCTAGCTAAGAACATTCGCAGGCGTTTATAGTACAACTGTGTAAATTTTCAAGAAAATTGGTTCAGCGGTTTCGGAGTCTATAGGTAACGGACACACACACAGAGACACACACAGAGACAAAGTTCCATTTATAAATATGTTTAGATAGATTAGATTTATGAATTGATACGACAATTATAATTGGACACTTTATCACAATTTACCACTCATCCAGTCAATATTTGATCTATATTTACATTCACGATGATATTTTGGCATCTGTATGTCTCGGGATACAATGGGGTTCTGTGCCTCAGATCAATCTGTTGCTGAATTGCAGCGTCTGTTGAAACTATTTAGGATCTAATGCAGTTGCCACTTGTTTTGTAGGTGGCGCCTGGTTCTGAGAGCATTGATGCAGCTCTCTCCTCTCCTCGCCTTTTTGGGAGCATGCTTTCAGAGCACTTCTCCATATGCGACTGTCTTCAGCCACCAACTCCCAGCCTGCTGGGTCAATATCACCTGAACTTATGTTTCGTTTACAAACATATTTGTAGCGTAGGAAAGGTGTTCCTGCAGGTCTGAAGCCGGTGGAGAGCTCACCGAATAGAACGTCTTTGTGGATCATGCAATTGCTCATTTGCCTGGTCTAGCCAAACCAAAAATTCGAATTTGGGTTAGCAGAGTATGCTTCGGATTTTTCCTTGATCAATGACTCTTATATGAGAGGCGGTCCTACTTTGTGATTCCCAGGATTCTCCTGTGTTTGCGCAAGTGGAAGTTGTTGAGCCTGTGCTCTTGGTGGCAGTATAGGGTCCATGATTTGTTGCCATCTGCCGATCTCGCAGGCAAGATACACTATAATCTTGGTGTTGGTAGTCAGCGTCTTGCTGTCCCAGACACTCTTTTTCAAGCGAGCTATGGCTGTTGCCACCTTGACAATACATTTGTAGATTTCGGCTTCAAAGGTGAGGTTGTTGGCGATAGTGAAACCGAGGTATGTAAAGTCATCGACGAAATCGTGCGTGTAGTCGCCAGTGGGGATGTCTGGGGTACTCCTTACATTTTTACCCATGATTTTTTTCTTTTTTAGGACGATGGTCTAGCCAAAATCTCTACATACGTCCTCGAAGCAGCTTATAAGTCGCTGCAATCAACGGATCGCTCAGCGCTTTGCCAGAGAGTATCCACTTCGACGTCATGAAGAAGGTCTTAACCCCAAGCGTAAAGTTCATGCCCTTAAAATCAACTGCCGGTGACATCATATCAAGCCGCAGAATGCAGCCTCCGGGAGCACTTTCTGCCTGCTTGTGAAGGAAGTGTAAGACGTCTCACCCTCCATAGTAGAACTGAGAAAGGCTATCGGCTCTCTAACCGGCGTCAAATCTCCAGGAAAAGATGGCATCCCCCCCCCTGAAATCATCAAGGTGTGAAAGAAGATTGCTCGCCTTCATCACCTGCACCAGGTGCTGCAGAAAAAAGAACAGTGCCGCAAGAGATGAACGATCGAAACATCATCACTCTCTAAAAGAACAAAGGTGACCGCAGTAACTGCAACAACTACCCTGGAATATTTCTCCTCAGTGGTAAGAGCCTCGCCCGTCTTGTCCTCAACAGGCTATATTTTCATTTCAGAGCGCGAATACTCCCGAAAAATCAACAATCGACATGTTTTTTCTCTACTACAGCTATAAGAATAATAAGGCGACCGATGTAAATTGCATTTATCGACCAGACCAAAACAGCAGAAGATTGGATGTCCTCCTAAGCTTCTGAGAATGTTCACGTGTTTTCATGAATATATGCAGAGAACCGTACAGTATGGCGGCTCTTCTTCGGGCCATTTCCCGAACAAGAGCGGGGTAAAAAAGGAGTGCGTATTCGCTCCGACACTCACCAACATCTTCTTTCTGCTAGTGTCTTATGCCTTCAGCGAGTCAGCAGATAGAGATGCGACATCAGCCTCTTCAACCTGACACGCCTCCGAACTAAAATCTCCGTTGTTGATGCAGCACTGACGGCACACTATCAAGAAACATTGCTGCAACTCATCAGCTGCTTCGAGGACGCATGCAAAAGGTTTGGCTTGTCCATCGGAAAAAACATGTATCAGGAAGGTGTCAACAGCCATGGCTCGCTTGAAAAAGAGGATCTAGGACAATAAGACGCTGACCACCAACACAATGATGATTTTAATCAAAATTTTGAAATTTCAGTACCATAATGTACTCCTAAATAAACGAATGGAGATCATTGGTATGAGTCATCATAGAAATAAGTATAAAATACAATAAGTATCCTTTTCTTCCAATTAGTCACAATAAGGTATTTTTTTAAATATGGCTAAGCAGTTACTTCCCAACCACCTACCACTACTAACTCAATGGTCAAGCCACATACCTCCCACTACCAAAGTAGAAATTACTACTAAATTTCTGCTAGCTTAATCATATAAAAACCAATACCTCTCAACCCGTTCCTTTACTAGAGCTAACCACGGGGCTTAAAATTTTTCCTCATTC
The DNA here is from genome assembly GCA_037127315.1 of Ascarosepion bandense. Taxonomy (NCBI): domain Eukaryota; kingdom Metazoa; phylum Mollusca; class Cephalopoda; order Sepiida; family Sepiidae; genus Ascarosepion; species Ascarosepion bandense. The sequence continues at coordinate 10,204 of JBBBDQ010000265.1, forward strand.
TGTTTCTAAGGGGTAGAAAAAGTATGTCTTAGAATGACATGCGAAAAATATCTATTTGCCTGCTAAGTTTCTCTGAAGTTACAGATAAGTAAATAAATATCCGCTCTGTAAGTTAAAAAGATTTACATTTAGGTCTCTATTGGATAAATTTTAATATTCAACGATATTACTAGGATCCTCCTTGATTATTTACCAACCTTATCCCGGATTATATACCAATCCTATCCTGGATTGTTACCGCCAACTGTTCTACCATTTGGGTTTGACGAGCCGCGATAATAACATTAGGACGCGGTGAAATATATATTACCCATTGTAATAATCTAAAATCGTTTATAAATTATATTACCATGTTTAATTAAATAAATGAATTTAACATTGAGTTCTCTTGAGTTCATCTCTATCGGATTTTACCTGGATTGTATACCAAGTGTGCTATGTTATATATATATATATATATATATATATATATATATATATATATATATATATGGTTATGTCAATTTTACATTGCTGCATGGAAATTTCTATGTTTCGGGATTAATGCTCATCATCAGGCAATGTTGGTGTGGTTGTGCAGACGATTTACATTTAAATGACAAATTCTTTCGGTTTACTGTGAATGTATGTGGGTGTTTTTTTGTGTGTGTGTGTGTGAAGGGAAAATGATAAGATCAGATAAATGCGAAGGAAAACAGACAAAAGAGGAATAGGGTCAAGGAAAAAGAAAAAAAGAGGAGGAAAAAAGTTGGTTAGAACAGAAATTACTCGGGGTCAAAGCCCATAGTGAATCTCCATTCTGATTAGCCACACATACACAAAAAAAACATCCACAAGCATTCACAGTAACCCGAAAGTATTTGTCATTTAAATGTAAATCGTCTGCACAACCACACCAACATTGCCTGATGATGAGTATTAATCTCGAAACATAGAAATTTCCATGTAGCAATGTAAAATTGACATAACCATATAATTATATTATATTATATTAAGCTCTATAATATTCATTATATTGAGCACTGCTTATAAAAAAACCTTGAGTCCTCTTCACTTGGAATTATATATATATATATATATATATATAACTAAACGAGAAAATATAGGGAAGAAAAATAAGAAAGGAGAAAATAAAGATAAGGGAAGGGAAAAAGGAGGACAAATTGAAAAAGTTCGTATGTATTTTTTAGGACCAAAATCCAAAATGAATCTTCACTTTGATTAGTTAAAAGAAACACACATGTAAATTTTATATCCTCCTACATACATACACAGCAAACCGAATGTTTTTTATTTAAATGTAAATCATCTGTATAACCAACATCAAGCATTGCCTGATGAAGAGAATCTATCTCGAAACGTGTCGAAATGTACAATTAATTCATAACGATATATATATATATATATATATATAGAGAGAGAGAGAGAGAAAGAGAGATAGAGATAGAGAAAGAGGGTGTATGTTTGTGTGTCTGCATGAGTATGTAGATACAAATATAAGCTTTTCCGTGCAATGTTCATATCGAAAGAACTGTTAAGAATCTAAAAGTGATCTTACAAATAAAAACATTCTAATTGTATATTAACCTATAAAAACGCTTGCAAAATCAACAATAACCACGTAGATATCTGTTGTTCTTATGACATTCTAAAAGAAGACCTCATTAGGCATGGAAGAGACATAAGTCGAGCAAACCTATCCGTCAAGAAAATTCGATATCTTTCGTGAGCTCAAAGCTGACAACTGTCGCCTATGAGTAAAGCAGAGCTGTTTTAGACACAAGACGTATTTTGAAACATGCATGGAAACGTATCCATTTTCTTGCCTGCCTCCTTAATATTTTCACTATATTCTCCAATCATAAAAATCTCTCTCTCACCTTCCTTAATCTCTCCTCCCTCTTGCCCGTCCATTCTGAATCAGTGGTGACGTTATAAAGATCGTTTCTCATTATCTAACGCCGTCAATGTCGCTCGGCCATTTGATTATACGACCGTCTCATTAATATTGATTTTGAAACAAACAGTGATCGGTAAATAAATTGCTAATCAAATTCACTCCTTGACAGGGTCGCTAATAAAACGTGCTGCATATCTCGCCTTCTTCTCTCATGATGTCGGCTCCTATAATTTTGTTGTCGATAACATGGGAGAACAAAGACAGCAAACTGATAAGAAGGCCTAGCAAGATGGTCGGCCAGCACGCCTAGAACATCACCGGCCTGTCTCGTGAATTTCCTTTTGCAGAGAATTCCGCAATAATTTACCATACAAAATTAATTAAATAACTTCATTGAATAACTTCTGCATACTTTCTGTAATACGATCAGAAGATGGAAAGTGCCACACAGAGATCCGAAGGCGAATTGTCATGGCGAACGAAGCATTCCAGAAGTTGAGTAAAGTATTAAGAAACAGGACAGTTTTGCTAGAAACACAGAGGAGCGTATTGGATTGCTATGTGATATATGTTCTTCAATATAGCAGGGAACGTTAGACAATATCTTCGAAGATGAAGGAAAAACTTCGAAAAAAAAATCGAGCATGTGAGCAATGATGAGGTTTAGGAAAGGATGTAAACGAAAAGGAAATTTAACAATAAGTTTCTGGAAGAGACAGCTCAAGTTCCTGGGACATGCAGTGAGTAAGTACGGCTTGGAGAGTCTGATACTAACAGGCCAGATAGAGGGAAAAAGTGATAGAGGAAAGCAGCGGATAACATATTTGAAGGACCTGATCAGGTGGATGACAGAACGAGTGTTGCGTGGTGTAACAGGAGAAAGCGTGCTAAGAGCCACCACGGATAGGGAGAGGTGGAAAACCATGATCGCCTACATCCCGAAAAGACAAGGCACATAGAATAAGAATATAAATACCAACTGTTTATAAGAAATTATAATGAGGATATAAAATGGGGTGGTCAATTCGATATTATAATCAATATATAAACTGATCTCCCATTTTGTAGCCATGCTAGTTTCTATACATTTATATTCTAGATTTGTGGTCTTGAGGTAGTGGATGGCAGAACGGGGTTTGGGTGGTGTAACAAGAGAAAGCCTGCTAAGAGCCACCAGTGATAGGGAGACGTGGAAATCCATGATCGCCTACGTCCTGAAAGAACATAAAAGAAGAATAAGAAGAAAAGCTTTATCTTGTAAAACAATTTGCTACTTTGGTATTTTGAAACACTTTTTTGCTACCTTTTCGCAAGTTAATAATTATAACAAAATACGTAACCGAAGTATTTCATTCATTTGCCAGAACACAGGATTCCAGTACAGAAAAAAAATCTTGAATTTGAATCCTGATTTTCTCGGCACGTAGATGGTAATAATGTAAATAAATAATAGTAAAATACTTTTCCTGTCACGAATCCATCTTTGTCTTACTCTCTATTTTTAAAAAAATCGTATAACTAATTTAAAGATAAAGGATTTTACTTTTATTTTAAAGCAAGAGTAACTTATCAAATCAGTCATTAAAGTGCCATACGTGATACAAGCTTGGGCGATCATAAATTGAAAGAGAAATGACTGACGGGGAAGAAGATACTCCCGCAGTAGGTTGCCATCATTTCCTGCGGAAGACTGGTTGCCAATCATCGCGATAGAATCCAGTCTGTACGACTATTTAACCCAGAGTAGGAGGTAAAATAGAAGGATTAATGCCCTCCCATTCGTATTTGCGCAAAAGTGAATGCAATGAATTCAAGTGGAATTCGAATGCAGCTCACCACTAAACAAAAGTAAAAGTTATTTTCAGTCTTTTCTTATTTTGATATTTTGAGTTCTATGCTTAACAATATATACAAATTTTATCAAGGTTTAGATTGATTTTCCTTAAAGATATTCGAATAAGATTGAAAGTTCCTTTTTATAAAATTCTGATTTTTAAAAAAGGGTATTTTATTGAGACAAATGCATAAGTTATTGCGAGCACATCAACATAAGTCTAAGTAAGATTACACAAATGCTGATTGTATGTTAACAGAGATGGAATATGAAGAAGTGTATACCGGAAATATTTTATAAATATGAATGATTTAGTAAGAAAGGTAATTCAATTGAGATATTTAAAACAATTTAAAGTTAGTTTACAAGCGATTTAAATTTAGTACACCGGAGAGCATGTATAGAAAGATGGAAGTTAGAAGAATATTTCAGAATTAAATATTTCAGATTTATTCAGGTCAGGTAATAAAATAATTGCAAAGACGCAAATAAAACTTATCAAATAACTGATGTCGCTTTTTCAGCAAACAAAAGGAGAAAGGTAATTGGGAAAACTTAATCCTTATCAAGAATCCGACAACTAAGATGATTATAAAGAAAATTTTGCTTTTTTGGCTATATTGGTGCATCCCTGTACGTGTTATGAGTGTGTGTATGCAAATGCATTCGAATGTTAGCAATAACCAGCGATATTATTTTCTGTGTTTACTGTTGAGATTATATCCAAACCCCTTCAATAATATTTTTAACGTTGCAAATTTAGAAGCAGAAAAAAATGAACAAATCTGACTGACTTTATTTTCTACCAATCAAAATCAAGCATTTTTATCTGTTACGTATGAAAAAAAAAAACAAAAAAAACGGGGGCCTTTTTCATTAGTTATTTGACAGTCATAAACACTGCTCAGACGATACGTTGTTTTTTATACTAATTCAAGATAATGTTAATAATATTAATAAAAATTGTGGTTATCTTATTACGTTTTCTTTGTACATTAAATTATAATAAAAATACTTCATTAAAAAAGGTATAACAAAATACAAATCTAATCTAAAGTGATTATTCAAATTATTCAAACTCAAGATTTTAGTTCAAGTATTATAGAAATAATAATAATATGAGATTTCTCAAGAAATTCAAATATTTCAATACACAAAACGAGGAGGATCAAGAAAAAATATAAGATTAAATTATTAAATGAAATTCCAACAATATAAGAAATTGCAAGCTTCAACTGAAACTTCAATTAAATACGTGAAAAGATTATAAGGTATAAGTGTAGAATGGATTAAATGAGAAGAAAAAATGAAAGATAAAAAAATCTAGATGAATGAGAAAATACATCCAAGAATAATATTAGGCAAGCGCCCAATATCAATACAAGAGAAATCCCTAGGAAATAACAAGGAAGGCAATTTTGGCGCTATCAACTGTCATCAATCCATACATTCAAAACTTTATCAATACTAATTAATGACCTCAGTGAACTTCCAGGATGGATCAGTAAAGTTATTACATAAATTCTACCAAAAAACGGCCAAAAACTATAGTCCAAACACACGTCAGTCCAACACATATCAATTGATCACCTCTGTCCTGACACTCTTCCCTGGAAGCAGAGGGGATTTCGAAGGGTTTGATAATGCTACAAACATCAAATATTGATAAATAAAAAGATCATGCAGAATTACAGGAAAAGTGTAAAAAATCTCAGCACAGCATGGATAGGGCGCCCCACCCTTGGACCCTTAACGCTTTGGAAGTGTATAAAATCTCCTCGGTGATTCTATATTTCATTAAATGTAGCATTTCTAAACTTATTTATTAATGGAACTTTGTCTGTGTGTGTGTATGTGTGTGTGTATGTGTGTGTGTCCGTTACCTATAGACTCCGAAACGGCTTAACCAATTTTCTTGAAGATTTACGCTGTAAACTGTACTATAAGCGTCTGCGAGTGTTTTTAGCTAGGTTTTGTGTCGAGGTACTCCCGATAAATATCGAAAATCGATAATCGAAAAAATCGGTATATAGTAGGAGTGGTCCGATTTTAATCAAATTTGAGACACTCATAGACAAAGACATAAGAAACGATAATCAGAAGTTTCAAGGTTTCAGTTCATACAATAGTGCAGAAAATCGATAATATACATATGTAAAAGGCAAGATGTTTGTGAGTGTGTGTCTGTTTATTTGCCTGTGTGTCTGTATTTTTTCAGCCCTATTATTTTAGTTTTTGTTTCAGGTTTGGCTCTAAGTAGGTATAATTGTAATCCTTAGTCTCAGCTATGATACCATTTAATCGGAGGACTTATTTAGCCTTCAAAATTCAGTTTACGACGAAAAAACTTATTTGATATCGATACCAGGAAATCATATTTTGACTTACATCCATTCATTTTTCTTTCAGTCTACGGTTTCGCCTTAACTGGAAACAGCTATTGCTTTTTAGTCTTTCGTGCCAACGTCCAATGTGTCTGAGCTCCAGGACCATGGAATAATTTTAAAGCTTTCATTACAGCCGAGCAACGCCGGGTTGTACTGCTAGTGGCATTATAAAACAGCTTTATAACCAAATCCTACAAATGGTTATGCCACTTCTCATATCCGACGAGGAAAATTTCAACGTAACTTCCTGTCAATCTTTCTATTTTATCTGTTTTTAATGCTACTTCACCATGAGATAAACTATAATAGCTACGAATTAAAACTAAACAATAAAGTATTTAATCATTTACTTCACATGGAAGATCTCACATTCTTTGCTAAACACAACAATTATTTAAAGTTTCTCTTCAATACTGTAAAATGGTTTGGTGATGACATAGGCATATATTTTTGGCTTAATAATTGCCCAAAAATAATGCGAACAAATGATGTAAATACACAATGAAGATAAATTATGAAAATACTACTACAGACGTGTGCATCTGATGTTAAATACGGCGAGGAATTAACAAAACAAGCTATCAGCCACAAAGCCATTGGCTGTCCCTGTGGTGCAACACAATGTCAAAGTCCTTAACGGGACCATAGATGAAATTATGCGAATGGTTGTCTAAACGAAAAAGCTTCTCACTTGCCATCGCATGCATCATCCCAATGCTGATGTTGATTGTTGTCAAGTATCCAGATTCAAAAGAGGAAGAGGATAATTTCAGCTAGAACTGTGTTAGAAATAATACAATAATCAGTCTCCAAAACAACCTGGAAACTACAGAACACAGTATGATGGAATTTACCAAAAAACATGAAAGAAATAAGAAAACTTTATTCAGAAGTAAAAGAAGCCATTTGGTTAAAAATGGAATTTAAAGTGGGAAAAGAAATACAGGTAAAATGTAACACACCTACTACAGCGGTGAAGAGATAAAAGAGAAGCAAAGCATGTCCATGGTCAATATTCTACCTGTACCAAATAAACTGATGAAGACAGGCCACGTAGCTATCGGTGGTCACGTAATACAGAGTTAAAAGCAGAACCCGAAAGCTTTATTTTTGTTACAAGGACTATTGATTATAGGAACAACATTTTTTTAAATCAATGAACAACTCATCTGACCAAGATTTAAAAAAAAGAGAAGGAAAGGAAAGGAAAGGAAAAATTAACATCTCTATATTTCTCTCCATTCCTATTTTGAATAAAATATTCAAGTGTAGTGTTCTGTTTCGTTGAGTGGCTGTTTCTTCCAAGATTTATTTTTTATCACCGCCTTTCTCTTTAAATTTCAATTGTGTCTCTGTCTACTCTCGCTTAGCAACCCACTTAGTAGAAGGAAAACTTCGAACAACAACCGGCAACTCAGATGTTATCCGTGCCGAGGAGTGAATCGCAAACCCTTGAAGCTTTGAAAGCCTGTTTGTAAAAGGCCGTTACCCTACGTGCAGGGCAACTTTGGGTGGACTTATGGACCCGTGTGTCAGTCGTGGGAATAGTGAACTATCACCCGGCTCACACTCCACCCACGTCTATTGAACAGGTGTAGAGGCTCATCCCTTGTTCCCTGTTTAGGATGTGGTTTCCGGCTTCCTCTTTTCCAATCTTTTCACTCTTACGTAGCCCCTTGGACACCAGTGGCCTTACCGTCTTGCCAGGGGTGATATGATTAAAAAAAAATGATAATGATAATTAAATGATAATTAAAAATATAAACAAAAAATCCAGTATGACTCTTCATGTGGAAAAAACAGGGAGCCTTCCTTCAAATCAGGAGAGAATCCACTGAAGTCGAAATCTAAACAAACACCTACACAAAGACTGAATCTTCAGGTTTCCATAACCAGGATAATCTTAATGCCGTCCATGCAAATTCTATAAATAGATCCCTAATTGTACATTTAAAGAAAGAAAAAATTAATAAAAATGGTGTCATAAGGACTACAAAAACTTTATGACGGCATTCCAAGAAGAGTTACTCAAACCTCAGAAAAACATCACTAGCCAAACACATGATATTTGGTGAAAAAAGTTTGGACAAGCAATTAGAATATACGTTTAAAAAAATAAGCTATATAATGTTAGGAAGGTACATCATGCGAAATAACCGACTGAAAGAAACTAAAATAAAAGAAATAAAAAGAAAAGGAACTGACAGTTCTGATTATAGAAAATATATGAGAAGCCTTTAAAAAGAAATTGAAAAGCTCTGATGTTTTAACGAAACTTGGAAAAGACATTTTATTTGAAGATTGAAACTGGCATTCCGACAACTGTATTATCTGCTCCTGTAACTAATAATTATTTATATATATAAAGACGGACGTGCCGCATGTTGATTGGTTTATTGACACCACGTGATGTAAACAAAAAAATATTCGGACGCTATCGTGAAATACGTTTCTAATTCAAATTTAAAAATCACTTGTTTCTGATGAAGGACCGAGGACGGTCTGAAATATAAAATATAATAAAAATAAACAAATACTGTTTTAAAAAGCACATTTTTAAATTCTAAACTTTTTATTAATATTCTTTCCTATATATAAAGACCTTATTCGTAACCTCCAGGCATCTTAGACCTTATTCATTTATTTGATTTACTTTTTTGTGTCGTGTTTATTTTTAACCACAAGTGTAAATAAATGCAAGGTCTGTGTTTGTTGGACAGTCGGCTACTGGATTTGCCCAACTTAGCTTTCTGAGATCAAATCACAACGTGGGCAGTGGTCCCTTATTGTAATAGACGTCTCGAGGACCAGCTTCTGTGACAAGATCATCACGACCAGTAACATCGGCCCGAAAGCGTTGACATAGCTGGTACCGTTTCGATATCATTGCAGTGGGATCCGTTCCCGAACGAGCGGGCGACCGAGCCAACCAGCCAAACGGTTGGCTGTGCCACAATTAATGCCGTCGCGACCAGGATTTAACCCGAGAGTGGCCACAGGTAAAGTCGACGTAAATAAATGTCACAATTAACCAGCCCAGGTAAAAGTTTTACAGGTGAGAGAGAAGGCAAAATTAAAAGCAGTATTCATAAAAACAAAATATCGGATTGAGGTTGCATGTAAAGTTTTGAAGATCGTAGACAGCAGAAAAGCAGGAAGACTGATACATCGTGAATATGGCAACAAAAATGAGGACTACGATGTAAATAGCCTAAATGCATTTTGCTTTATAATAATAATGATAATAGCAATAATAATAATAGTTAAAATGGTTAACGATCCCACTGAAATTCCTGCATGGATGACCAAAGGAATTACATTTCTTTTATCCATGAATACTGACACAAACAACCAGAAAAACTACAGATCAATTACATGCCTTCCGACAACATACAAAATTTAGCATCTATTTTAACAAAACAGATATATTTATTCTTGCAAAGAAATGACATGCTACCGCTTGAACAAAAAGGGTGCAAACGTGGCTGTTACGGATGTAAACACCAATTGCTTATTAAAAGAATGATCCATCGTAAGGCATTCAATAGTGTGCCACATTCCTGGATTTTAAAGACTTTAAATATATACAAGATATCACCCGTCATCATCAATTTCATCAAACAATGAATGTCAATATGGAAAACAACTCTTTACCTCAATCATATAAATGGAACCTATAAATCTGGTGAAATAAACATCAAAATAGGTATATTTCAAGGTGATTCTTTGTCTCCCTTAAAATTGTGCATATCATTAATAGCACTAACCAGTCAACTTAACAAGACAGAATGTGGTTATCAAATAGCCCAAAATAAAATAAGCCATCTATTTTACATGGATGAATTAAAGTTGTATGTTAAGAATGATAACGAGCTGGAAGGTCTTCTGCAAACTGTAAAATGCTTCAGCGAAGATATTGGAGTGACATTCAATTTGAATAAATGTGCTAAAGCTAGAGTTGTACGTGGATCACTAAAAACATCCTCAATTAGCTAAGATCCTGCTGTAACAATAAAAGAATTAAAGCCAGAAGAAGCTTATAAATACTTAGGTGTAAATGAGAGTAAAAAAATTCACCATAAAAAATGAACGAAATAGTGCGTAAAATGTATCATAGAAAACTACGACTGATATTAAAAACAGAATTGTATTTTCAGGACAGAATTATGGCCATTAATAGTCTTGCAATGCCAGTTGTCCAATATAGTTTCAACATCTTAAACTGGACTCTAAACAACATCAGGCGAATGGATTCTAAAACAAGAAAACTTCTTTATAAGCCTGGCTTCTGCTCCGATGAACTTAGATCACTGGTGCTCCCTGGTATGAATTTGCACAAGATACTAGATTAACGACCACGTCCCACCCTTTTACAGTGAAACAGATAAGATGTAACCGCAATTTCTACTCCAACAGCTTCTTTTCTCGCACTTTCCGCCTGTGGAATTCCCTTCCGTATACTTGCTTCCCCGACGGCTACAATCTTCAGGAGTTTAAATGTAAGGTCAATAGACACCTCCTAACACACTAACTCCCATGCATTCTCTCAAACTCTTCCCATCTACGCAACCCTCATCCTCGCTCTCCTTATCCGTCTATCATCCTCCTCCTGACATTTAATATCTAACCACTCTTTCTCATCATTTTCCCCTATGTAACCCCGTAACCACTCTTTCACATACCTTTCCCCTATGTGACCCCCTAAACACTCTTTCTCATCACTTTCCCCTATGTAAACCCCTAACCACTCTTTCTCATCACTTTCCCCTATGTAACCCCCTAACCACTCTTTCTCATCACTTTCCCTTATGTAACCCCCTAACCACTCTTTCTCATCACTTTCCCCTACGTAACCCCAACCACTCTTTCTCATAACTTTCCCTATGTAACCCACTGCAGGACAGTGGCAGTGAAATGCCCTGCTTGGGGTAAAATGATTAAAAAAAAAACAAAAGATGAATCATCCAAAGGCTGATGTAGACCGTCTATACCTACCCAGTAAAGAAGTTGGAAGAGGTCTTATTCAGGTATTATTATCATACAAGACAACAACTATTAACATACTAACATACATAGAAAAACTAAGGACTGGATGATACAATTAATCAAGCAACATGAAGAAAAAAGAATATTCAATAATAAAAGAAGGCAATAAATACAAAAAAGATTTACATTTAGTAGATTCCGTAGAAAAGCAAAACAAACCGAGAACCAACTATTGCGGCAAAAAATATGAAAATGAAAGCCAAAGATAAAGCTCTTGAACAGATGAAACAACGCTGGCAAAACAAACCTCTGCATTGCCAATATCCAGAATGTGTCAATAAATCTTATGTTGATAAAGTTAATACCCATCGATGGTTACTTGCATCTAGATTAAAGTCTGAGACTGAATGCTTAATTCTTGAAGCGCAAGACCAAAATCTTTTCACTGGGAACTTTCAGGCAAATATTATACATAAGTATGTGGATTCAAAATGCAGGTTCTGTGATAAATACCAAGAAACAATATACCATCTAAACTCAGGTTGTTCTGTACTTGCACCAAATGAATATAAAAATCGTCACGATAGTGTGGGACAATATTTACATTGGACAATGTGCAAACATTATGGAAAATCTGTAAACAAACACAGGTATGAACATCACCCGCACCGGTTACAGAAATAGAAGATGTCACCATTCTATGGGATTACACCATCTACACAGACAGAAAATTGAAGCAAATATGCCAGACATTATTTTTAAAAACCAGAAAAAAACTTGTCTTTTAATTGATATGACTTGTCCAGTGGATTGTAACATAGCAACCAAGGAATTCGAAAAACTGTCAAAATATAAAGACCTGGAAACTGAAATAGAAAAAATGCGGAAATTGAAAACAAGAGTGGTGCCGGTGATAGTAGGTGCTCTTGGAATGATAAAAAATGGAACAAAACAACACATTGAAAGAATCCCTGGAAACCCCAGCTTAAGAGATATAAAAAAATGTCTAGTTAAGTACAGCCCACACACTAATGAGAACCTTTCCTATGTAACGCTAGGTTGATAGATGAGATCTGTCTCATCTATCAACCTTACATTAAAAACATTAAATTGAGCTATAACAACACACCACTACCTGCCTTGCGTTTTCCTTCAGAGTTGGTAGGAAGTGCAACCACAGCAGAAATCGAATTATGATGAAGAATAAGATAATAATGACAAATATTGTTATTATTACTTGCTTTTATTTTTCCATTACTAACCGTTTAATCTGTCACTTCTTCAACTGTTAATTGAGGAGCGAGCCTTCAAAAACTTCCAACACCCCCACTCTCTCTATATCTTTGTTTAGACTTCATCTTTATAGAATGTCATCAATTTAATCCATTATTCAGGATTCCCAATATTTAACTTAAAGACCAAATAATCGATTGATTAAAATGCGATAAAAGGAAGAGTTATGAAGTTTTTAATAAAAAAATAGTAACCAAATCTCGAGTAAAATATTTTTCGTAGAGAATGTAGAAAGAAAATGATAAAATGACTTCAGTAAATTCAGCGAACTGAACGTTTGAAATTATCAATAAAATTATCCTTGCTTTACAAATATACAATCAAAATAATTATGAGAGATATTAATTGAAGGAAAGAAGCGGATATGCATTTTTTTATACGAAGAAGTTAATAACTTTCAGACTTGCGAGCAGAATGTGAAGAAAGAAAGAAATGATAAAATCTACAAAATAAATCAAGTGTTTGTGTTAATCAAAGCATAAATTGGTGAATGTGCGACATAATTGGAGTAGATAGACTAAACTATCGCCCGGTTCACACTCCACCCACATTTATTGAACAGGTGAAGAGGCTCATCCCTTGTTTCCTGTTTAGGATGCGGTTTTCGGTTTTCTCTTTTCCAAACTTTTCACTCTTTACCTTTTTTATTTTGTTTTTACTTTTTATTTTTTTTTCAATTGGAGTAGATAGACTAAACTATCGCCCGGTTCACACTCCACCCACATCTATTGAACAGGTGAAGAGGCTTATCCCTTGTTTCCTGTTTAGGATGTGGTTTCCGGCTTTCTCTTTTCCATTTTTTTTACCCTTACGTAGCCCCCTGCGCATCAGTGGCGTTACCGCCTTGCTTGGGGTGATATGATTGAAAAAAAAACAAAAAAAACTTGCTTTGTGCGGCGTCAATATTCCATTAATGCTCATGGTTTAAATTGGATAGTTTACAATAACTGAAGTAGTCAAAATAGATTATGTGCGATTAATAAAAATGAATGGAGCTGTTAATAAAATAAAAGAAGAACAACAAGTAGAATTAAGGAATGTATTTCGTCGTAACACTTTCTATGTAAATAACGATAAATAAACGAAAGGCAAGAAAGGTTTTGTATCATTGGAATGGGATTGTTGGGTTTTTAAAGAAACTTTTATCCAGGCTGTCCGTTCTGGTGCAATGAATATCAGATCAGAACTAGAAATTGGAGTGCCGAGTTCGAATTCCGGTTGAAATCGTTGCATTCACTTACGCCAAAATACCCTTGGGAAAGTTGTTAATCCGTCCCTCTCTTCAGCTATGGATTAAATGAAAGGTCAGATTGGATTCTATATATAGCTTTGGTTGGCAACCAGTATACCGCAGAAGGTAATGGCAAACAACGGCGGGGAATCTTCTACCCACTCATTCATGTCCCTTCCGAGACATGATCGCCCAAGCGTGTATGGATCACGTATGGTACTTAACAGACTGATCTAGACTGCAAAATATATCTTCGACTATTTACAGCGTATTCCCCACGTTCAATACGTTTATCTTACGTATTCAAATTTTCTGAAAATCTTGTTGATTTGGATCAAAGATTTGGATATTTTCGAGAAAACATGTGACGCTACACTTAAGATAAACAGATAGTGTGTTGGAGAATAAATGGGGGTGGGGAGTATGTTCTAAACTAGAATTAATTATCTTGCTGCCGAATTGGTTGCTCCTAAAATTCATTTTTACACATGAAAATGTAAATATTATTTTACTTAGAAATTCAATAATGAGATTTTAATAAAAGTACATTTCACAGCATTAAATATTTTAAAAATTATATTTTTATTCTAAAATTACTAAAGCTGAACTATTTGGTAGTAAATAATACTATTTAATATCTTTTGTACTGATGACTGCAGTTTGGCCACAAAGAAAATTTAACTTGTTTTACCGGCAAATATTAAGTATAATTTTTTTGTGTGTGTGTGCAAATGAAAACAGGAAATATGTAGGAACTACAATCAAAGATCTTTCTGAAATGCTGGGACACATAACGAGAAAAAAGGGCTATGCGAATGAAACACGTATAAGACAAAAAGATAAACAAAAAGTAATTCAAGAGAAGTCATAAATGTCATAAATGTCATAAAAGTCATAAAGAGAAGTCATAAATGTTAGTATTACTGAGGTTACATAGGTTATGATCTACTTCTTGAAGAAACATATTAAAGAATAATTCACTTCTCATGTCAATACAGTGTTGTTTATTTTTACTTGACAACTTGTTCATCTTATGTCGGTTTAAAATTTAATCAATAATTATATATTAAACATTCTCAAACAAGAAGAAAGTGACAAATCTACCGATTTATGAAGGAAGACCTTTAAATTTATTTTTGACCTACAAATTGTACATTTTCTGCAAGATTATCTTCTTATTAGACAGTGATTTATCCTAAATTCTATCGTTTCCTGGTTGAGCTAACAGTTATTGATTTGGAAATCCACCATTTATGCCAAGACAATTGTCAAACCGTCGCCATTTTGACGCAACGCAGTACGAATTAGCGCATGCGTGTTGGCGTCTTAAATTTCCTACATTCTGGCGAAAACATTAAAATCGATCATTTGTTTCTTTTTACCGACAAATGCTTTCGTAATTAATCTATCTTTTCGCTGACGCCTTTTATTGCGATGATATATTCGATTTTAGTTATCTTACATTTTCAGTTGTTTCGGGAATATAGAATTCTGCAAAGAAACAAGTCACATAACGGATTTTCAGAAAGTATTAATAAACAAAGTAATTTCAAATCCTGCCCGAATATTAATGAATCCTTTTGGAAGCCAGAGGAGATTTAGTATTCTTTAGATTCTTGCATTACCCATCGCTGGATTCTAATATGAAGGAGTAAATAATGACTGTCAGTATAATAGACAATAATGTCGTGGTGGATGAGAGAAAAGTTGATCAGATTTCCATACTAGTTGTATATGAATGTGGACGTTGTCCATTCTTTTTGAAATGTTGATCAAGGGTCACCTACATCACAGAAGGTCTGAGAAAGGCCATTACTATACACTGGTTTTATCGGGTGCATCCGCCTGATTTGGATTGACCAGACAAAAGAGTTCCTTACATCTGTCAGTCTGGCCAATGTGTGTATTGATTGGCTTTTATAAAGCTGTCTGGAAACTAACAATTCAAGCTTCTGTCTGTTTAATTCAGCGTACCCATTGCTATGGCCATTCTCTGGACAATATCAGCGTTTTTGGCTCGTTGAAACATACTCGGTCATTCTGTGGAGACAGAATTCGCAAAAAGGCTATAAAAAGATGCGTTTTGACAAACAAATGTGAGACGACACAAGCAGCGTTTGGCTATGATGGAAGTTGATTTGATAAAGAGATGTTCAGAGAAAAGAGACATTTGAGTAAGCAGAAAAAAGACGAAGTAAACAACATGACTAAAGCATAAAAGTTAGAAATAGGAAGACAATGAAATAAGGATATATGTGAATAGAAAAGAGAAATAAATAAAGAAAGATGGAGAGAATATAAAAAGGAAAAGGAGAAGACGATTAGAAAATATAAAGGCGATAAAAAAGGGGAAAAAAGGGGTAAAGAATATCAACAAAGAATGTTGATAAACAATTAAGGATTTGCATGAAAAAGAAATAATTAGTGTTCAGAAATGTTAAAATAGTGAAAACAAGAAATCATAATAATAATAATAATAATGATAATAATTATTATTATTATTATTATTATTATTATGTCATTTTTCATCATATTTCGATTTCTGCTTTGGTTTCACTACCAAGCAAGTGTGCGGGGAGACCTAAGGCAGGTAGTGGCGTGTTGTTATGACTCCATTTCATGTTTTTCTATCTTCCCTATCATCCCCAGCATTACATAGATAACGTTTTCCTTAGTGTGTGGGCTGTACTTAATAAGACAATTTTTTGTATATCTCTTAAGCTGGGGTTTCCAGGGATTTTTTCAATGTGTTGTTTTGTTCCATTTTTTATCATTCCAAGTGCACCTACTATCACTGGTACAACTCTTGTTTTCAATTTCCACATTTTTTTCTATTTCAATTTCCAGGTCTTTATATTTTGACAGTTTTTCAAATTCCTTGGTTGCTATGTTACAATCCGCTGGACAAGCCATATCAATTAATAGACAAGTTTTCTCCTTCTGGTTTTTAACAATAATGTCTGGCCTGTTTGCTTCAATTTTTCTGTCTGTGTAGATGGTGTAATCCCATAGAATGGTTACATCTTCTATTTCTGTAACCGGTGCTGGATGATGTTCATACCAGTGTTTGTTTACAGCTTTTCCATAATGTTTGCACATTGCCCAATGTAAATATTGCCCAACTCTATCGTGGCGATTTTTATATTCGTTTGGGGCAAGCACAGAACATTATTATTATTATTGTTACTATTATTATCATTAATATTATTATTATTATTTGAATAGTGAGAAGGAAATGAAAAATAAAATACATTTTAAATCGGAGTGGACATTAAAAAATATATAAAAAGCCTGCCTTCTTCTACCGAGCGCCCATGACCCAGTGGTAGAATCGCCGACTGACGCCAGTTCGGTCGGGTTTCAATTCTGGGTTAAAAGCTATCGGAGTCTAACCGTACTGATGAGCTGTGATGCAGTGAAACACATCTGTCTGTGGATGACTATATATATACATATATTTTTAAATAAATTATTATAAGGAAAAAATTTTATCACAGCAAGAAACAAACTAAACTTCCAGTCATTTTCGAGATGATGGAATGAAAAATAAGAAACACGAAAACGCCCAACATGTTTCAATCCCATTTTTCATCAATATATATATATATATAATTTGATAATCTCAGATCGATATATTTAATTCATACAGATCCGTCAATCTGTTTAACATCGACTTATAGTTTTCTGGTTATTATATATAATCAACATCTAGTGAATTTCCCCTATTTACTAAGATAATTTTGTCGCCTTATGCCAGACTATGCTAAGCTCAATAAAAATATTATATGGCATCTGATATAGACCGACGGTCAGCAAAATAATCCCAGAAGAATTTTAACTTAATTTCTCGGATAAAGTGCTATTATTATTGACACTGTTTACATATGGACTAATATCCTCATCTTTATTGTTGTTAACGCAAATCTCCGGTCGTTATAATGGTTTGCATTCCTCAGGCGTATGTCGTCTACTCGTTGTGGAATGAAGTAAATATACAAGACAAGGAAGAACAGCAGAGTGTAACGATTTTACAAACCAGTAATCTCTTCTAATATGGACTCCACTCATATAGATTTCTTTTTCTTATCTGAATAAAATGGTGAAGGGAGCGAAGAAAAAGAAATGTCGATAAGAGTGAGGGAATATTCGTGGCAATGCACTTGTCACCTTTATCAGATTGTGTTGTTTTGATGTGTTTAATATTTAATAGCGTTCAAAACATTTCTGACGTGTTCTTTGATATGTAGTGTGTTCTATATCGAGTCTAAGCCTGATATTTAATAAATTATATCATAAATAAATACATAAGCCCCCAAAATGAAAAAGAACAGAATAAGAATTGTGCATATCTTGTAATGTCGGAACAAAGTCTACAAAGAATTAAACATTCAATGCATATTGAATAATTAGGAACTGATTTGTAATATCAACAAGCGTCGAAGTTAATTCAGAAATATGATTTGGCATGAAGAAGAAGAAGAAGAAGAAGAAGAAGAAGAAGAAGAAGAAGAAGAAGAAGAAGAAGAAGAAGAAGAAGAAATCAGAAAATGAGGAGGAGACGGTGAAGGAGGAGAAGAACATTGACGTAAAATGAAAGTTGTAGTCAACCATAAATGTAGGTAAACAGGAACCAATCTGGGAGCAAAGTGTTATGAAAAAATTCACGTAGGCAGTTACCTATCAAATTAACTTTATTCTACCTGTTTCTCAAAACTAGAAGAGTAAAATGTTTAACTGTTTACTTATAAGAAAATATCAGCCAATGATTGACCGAGTAGCCAGTGCGGTTTTCGTTGGAATTTATAAAATATTTACTATTAAACATTTTTTCAGAAAAAATACGTTTTCTAAGTCCAACAGATTTATTGAACTTTCTAATATTGATTGGGGAGTTTCTATCCTAAATGTTTGATTATGAACTGAAGGAAGATATATCAAACGAATATAATACCTTGCAAAATTACAATATTCTACCCACCAAAACCTTTTATTAAATTTGTCATAAATTGGTAAAAAAAAAATTCCAGAATCAAGTGACACCCAGACTGATTGCCCGACGAAGTTTACATTCTTTTGCACCTGGCGTTTCTTGCAGTTTTATGGAAATGGATCTACTATGGTCTTCCGATATATCTCCATTTATATCGAATTCTTATGGTCCCAACCTTTTTCTTATTTACAAAAAACGATCTCCCCAATGTAATAAGACCCCGAGTAGGCATATATGCTGACGACACTACGCTTTACTCTCGCCTTGAGGAAAAGTCTGCCGAGGCCGACAAAGCAAACCTCGCTGCCGAGCTCGAAAAAGACCTCCAATCCGTGGTGGACTGGGGTAAAAAATGGCTCGAATATTTTAATGATTCTAAAACAAAGCTGCTATCTATTAACCATCACAGACAATCGCTCCTACATCCTCATTAGCACGTATCAGTCTAATCTAACTGAAAGTAAAACACTGTGCTTCCTCGGGTTAACACTCACAACAGACCTCAAGTGCTCAACAGTAGCGGTAAAATGTCTTGCTTGGGGCGAAACGATTATAAAAAAAATGGTTTTTTGTGTATTTATATAGAAATGAATCTGCTTTGGTCGTCCAGTAATTCACCATTTTTGTATTTTTCATTTCTTACATCTGTAATTTTGTCAATTCCGAAATCATCTCTAAAACTGCAAACAAAACTATTAGAATTTCATTAGATCCTGCTGCATTAATTCTGTTCAATTTGGCCACTGCTGACTTCATGTCAGTTTTTAATATTTCTGGTCCTTCGATATTTCTGTGTACTGAAGGTTGGGTTCTCTTTTGACGTGGAAATTCTGTAAAAAATTCTGACAATATTGACAAAGCCATTTCTACCCATCCTTCTGCCCATGTATTCGTGTTTGGTGACTTTAACGCCCACCACACCAAGTGGCTGAAGAACGCTGTCACTGACGCTGCTGGTGTCCACACCATGAACTTTTCAATCACCCAATCCCTTACGCAAGTAGTGGACTTCCCCACGCGTTTCTCCGACAACCCTAACGGAAGGGACTCACTTCTAGACCTCTGCTTCACTTCCATCCCAGACTCTTGCACTACCAGACAACTCTGCCCACTTGGAAACTCTGACCACACTGTAGTGTCCGTCAATATTTCACTCCACTCCCGCCCGACCCATGAAACACAGACAAGTAGAATATCCTACTGCTATCAAAGAGCAGACTGGGATTCGTTCCGAGACTTCCTCTGTGATATCCCTTGGAACAACGTCTTTAGTCTTCCCATCGAAGAATGTGCATCCGAGGTCTCCTCCTGGGTTAAGGCTGGCATCGATGCCTTCATCCCTGCTAGGAAATTTCAGCTTAAATCTCATTCGTCTCCATGGTTCTCACCCGCTTGTTCGGCTGCCATTACCCACCGGAATCATTTCTTCCGACTCTATCGTAACTATGCGTCGGAACAAAACAGGCGCCTTTTCACTTCAGCTCGTAATAAGTGTAAAAGGATACTTAACGAAGCTAAGATGTTGTTTGCTGCCAGAATGAAACAACGCATAGCATGCTCTAAATTCGGCTCTAAAGACTACTGGCGACTCTGTAAAAGAGTACTTAACAAGAGCAAGTCCACAATACCCCCGCTAATCAACAAATTTGAGGTCCTCACCTCCCAGCAGATAAGGCTGAATGTTTTGCCAGCAGATTCTCGAACAATTCGAGTCTGGACTCATCTGCAGTTTTTACACCCGACTTCTCACCTAGAACCGAGGCACAACTGAATGATGTCCACATTACACCTTCACTTGTGTCTAAGATAATCTTAAAACTTGACCCTCATAAAGCGAGCGGTGGTGACGGAATCCCAACCATAGTCTTAAAGAAATGTGCCCCCTGAACTCTCCTCTATCCTTTCTAAGCTCTACAACCTCTGCCTATCTGCTTCCTGCTTTCCTGCCTGTTGGAAATCTTCCTCTATAGTTCCTATATTTAAAAACACTGGAGAACCCTCTGACCCTGCAAATTACCGCCCTATCAGCCTTCTTCCGATCTTTGGCAAAGTGTTCGAAGCCATTATCAACGCCGAGGTGGTTCAGCATCTCACAGCACACAGGCTCCTCTCGGACAAGCAATATGGTTTCCGCTTCACCAGGTCTACTGCTGATATGCTAACGACCATCACCGAGTACATATACCAGGCACTCGACAGGAATGGTGAAGCTCGAACCGTTGCATTGGATATATCTAAGGCGTTCGACAGAGTTTGGCATGCTGGCCTTCTATGTAAACTGCGGAGCTATGGTATAACTGGACATTTGTTTGAACTAATCCAGTCATTCCTCTCTAACCGCACAATGAAAGTGGTATTAAACGGACATGCCTCTCAGAACTACCATACAAACGCAGGTGTCCCCCAAGGCTCCATCTTAGGTCCTACACTCTTCCTGATATATATTAATGATCTCCCTGATTCCATAAGAACCCAAATAGGTTTGTACGCCGATGACACCACAGTTTACTCTCGCCTCCAACAAAAATCTGGTGTAGGTGTCAAAGCTAAACTCGCAGCCGAGATTGAAAAAGACCTCCAATCCATATTGGACTGGGGTAAGAAATGGCTAGTAAATTTTAATGCTTCTAAAACGAAGCTACTGTCAATTAACCATCATCGACAATCTCACCTACCTCCCATTAGCATGGACCAGGCTTGTCTCCCAGAGAGTAAAACACTACGCCTCCTTGGTCTCACACTTTCAGCGGACCTCAAATGGAATGACTATATCGAATCCATTGCTAAATCCGCTGCTATGAAAGTCGGTTCTCTGTGTAGGGCCCGGAAGTTTTTTCCGTCTAAATCTATCCTGCACATTTATAAATCTACCATCCGCCCGTGCATTGAATACTGCTGCCATATCTGGTCGGGTGCCCCTGCTGTTCTCCTTGGGCTTCTCGATAAGGTTCAGAGGAGGGTCTGTAATGTGAGAGATACCGACTTGGCAGACAGCCTGCAGTCTCTCTCCCACCGGCGAGACGTGGCTTCCTTGTGTCTCTTCTATAAATACTTTCACGGCTTCTGCTCCGATGAACTTAGATCACTGGTGCCCCCTAAATACGAATTTGCACGAGATACTAGATTAGCAACTAGATCCCACCCTTTTAGTGTGAAACCGATAAAATGCAGCCGTAACTTCTACTCCAACATTTTCTTTCCTCGCACTTCTCGACTGTGGAATTCTCTTCCAAACGATTGCTTCCCCGACGGCTACAATCTCCAGGAGTTTAAATGTAAGGTCAATACACACCTCCTAACACACTAACCTGCTCCCATTTTATCAAGCACTCTTCCCATCTGCCCGACCCTCATCCTCGCTATCCTTACTCATCTGTCACCTTTCTCCTGACATTCCCTATGTCTATCCACTCCTTCTCTTTACCTTCCCCTATGTAGCCCCATGCGCAATAGTGGCAGTGGAATGCCTTGCTTGGGGTGAGATGATTAAAAAAAATAAAAATAAAAAAAGGAAGAGGTATTCGATTTATTCGTTTCGTCTCTGAAATATTATTTTTCTCTCTTATCAGTGTTATGACTTTAAATTTAATGCATCCTCATGATGAACAAGTTTGTTGTCCCATTATTTCTCTACTCTTTTTTGCTTAACTGCTTTATCAGTAATGCTCATTTTTTTTTATATCCGCACAATTCGGATTGGTTTACTCCACTTTTGCTGACCGGATTTTATACATAATTACTTTTTGCAATATTCTATAATCTGTGCTGAACGTTACCAATTTTTGTTGAACATTAACAATCCGTTTTCTTCTATACATTTTATGTTCTATATTATTATATATTTCACTCCCTACAGAAATCGCTACTTCGAATTAATTCATGTCATTCCTTCTCTTTGCATAAACTCTAGTTTTTTTTTACTTTTTTTTTTTAAGTAAATGAATTATAGAAGAAAACATGATAGTTGATACAAGATAAATTAATTCCACAAAAACTTGTCATATTCTTTTTCCCCCTTTGGCATCATTCACCTGTTATTGTCACAAAAATATCCGCCATCTACAGATGAAACATTGTGATGTACGTGTCATAACGGATATTGCTATTATTCGAAATCACATACGCTATATACACTTTGTTATTTACTGTTTCTTATTAAAAATCTATTAATACTATTATGTGCAACGTAATCTCTTTCATTCATTTTCAAACATATATTCAAAAGAATAACGATTATCTTTTAAGTCAGAAAAAATTAACTGTTGATTATTCCAGAACCATGTTGATTATTTTACTTGAAATATAAAGAAATCCCAATTCTTTCCTGAATGAATTAATCTAATATTTTATAGAAATTATTATAAAATTTCAGTTGAAATACGCCAAAAGGTTGTCTGTTATGTTGGCTTCCCAGAATTTGGTGTATTTCAATATTTTCTAGATTATTCATTCTTTTGATTCTATTGTGATATACATTTCCCAGGCTATATGTTAATAATGAAAAAAATAATTAAAATATCTGCTAACAATAACTGTTTTCACTTCAGTAATAAAAATTATTTTATTCTAGAGATATTATTTCGTTATGGTATCTTAATAGATTCAAAAATCACAAAGTCTCCTATTAGAGAAAATGTAATCGGCAAGCCGAGTTCGAATTCTAGTTGAATTCTTTGCATTCACTTACGCGCAAATATCCTTGGGAAAGGTATTAATCCGTCTCTTTCCTCCAGCCATGGGTTAAATAATAGGGCAGTGTGGGTTCTATAGCCTTGGCTGGTAACCAGTCTATCGGAGTAAGCAATGGCAACCTACTGCAGGATAATCTTCTGCTCAGTCAGTCATGTCTCTTTCGAGATATGATCGCCCAAAGCGTGTATCACGTATGGCACTTAACTGACTGACATTTGTGTAAATCTCGTATCGAAAATATTTATATTGATATGTTATGTGTCACCATCATTTACAGGAACAATGAATATTTTTTTATGCTTGAGAGAAATAAATTTCTCATAGAAATTCTCATGAAGTTCAGATTACGACATATATTATCGATGATACAAATGTCTCTATCGTATAATGTTATATTCATAATCAGAATTATATCAGAACGAATAAACGTAATTGCAAATAACTGAAGCAACTATTTCGTAGATTCTGCAGAATTATTCGATTAAATACAACAAAAAACCTATTTATCTGCTAGGTAGGCTCGACTCTTTTGGTAAGTATTTTATTTTTAATAATCCGAAATATTTACTGGGAACAAACTGCCTGCATTCGAATAAGAAACGACAGAGTAAGACAAAGATGGGCTATTTTTTTTTTCACTTAACCTAGAGAGCGAAAGTGCTAGAATACCTACCAGGTTTAGTTATCAGTTGTTTTAATCTCATCGACATATGATATTTGAATGACTTTGAACTGATGGCGGGCCCAGGGTAACTCTAAAAACTGCTCGAAACTGTAATAAAGGAAAGCGAGAAGAAAGGACTCCCCATTAAAATAAATCTTCATCAAGAGATGCACCCAATTGAATGGAGATATCAAAATCAATGACGTACAGTAATTTGACAATATGATTGGTGGATTATCCGAGGGAAAAAGAAATAGAAAGATTTTAAGGTGTCTCGAAATAGCTAAAATGACATTTTTACAGATACTAGATTTCCATCAGTCAGTTAAGTGCCATACGTGATACACGTTTCGGGAGATCATGTCTCTTTCGAGATATGAGTGGGCAGAAAATTATCCCGCAGTCGGTTGCCATTGCTTTCTGCGGTAGACTGGTTGTCAGCCAAAGCTATAGAACCCAATCTGTCCTATTATTTAACCCATAACTGGAGGGAAGAGACTCATTTTCCAAAGGGTATTTGTGCGTAAGTGAATGCCATGAATTCAACTGGAATTCGAAATCGGCTCTCCGATTTGTCGTTCCGAGACGATATCCCTTGCACCACAATACCCAACCGAGTTCGAATTCCGGTTGAATTCATGGCATTCACTTACGCACAAATTCCCTTTGGAAAAGTATTAATGAGTCTCTTCCCTCCAGTTATGGTTTAAAT
Organism: Ascarosepion bandense; assembly: GCA_037127315.1. Lineage (NCBI taxonomy): Eukaryota > Metazoa > Mollusca > Cephalopoda > Sepiida > Sepiidae > Ascarosepion > Ascarosepion bandense. Next base: position 34,893 of record JBBBDQ010000265.1, read on the forward strand.
AATAGGACAGATTGGGTTCTATAGACTTTGTTGCCAACCTGTCTACCGCAGAAAGCAATGGCAACCTACTGCGGGATAACATTCTGCCCAGTCGGTCATGTCTATTTCGAGACATGATCACCCAAAGCGTGTATTACGTATGGCACCTAACTGACTGACTGACACGTGTAAGTTTGATGCTTATAAGTAGTCCTTAGTCTCACTGATTTAAACATAGTAAACAACATTTTTTTTGCTCTTTGGTTCGGCATTCTTTATTCGCATGTTTATAAACAGCGTTTTATATTTACCGTGCAAATTTTAAATTTGTTTTTCGTTCTCTTCATTTTATTCTGTTTTATTGCATTCATCCTATTTTTCTCTCTTGTCTTTTTATTGTTTTGTTTCTTTTCTTTCTCGTGTTTTTCTGTCAAGATTTCTGGCTTCTTATTATTCGTCTTTCTTTCATTTCCCATTCATTACCCGCCCTTCCTTCCATTTTCCTTCCTATATTACCCCCCCCCATTTCTATTTTTCCCACACTAGTGCGCATTCTTCTTTCAGCCACAATAGCACATTGAGTGACACCCCATTGAAGCCAAACTATTTTAAAGGACTCTCAAGGTGGTCGCATCACATTTCACATCTTCAGACGTGCGTTGACATCGCCCAAGAGAGGCAATCGTGACAAATTAATAAAAGACTCCGACTTCTTTTTCTTTTTCGATCGTACTGACACGCAAAATAACTCACGCCCACATTTGAGGAAATATTTAACGAGATGTACCACTGGAGTCTCATTGAAGGCATTATTTGCGTTGCTATTCGGAAAACCATTTTCTCTTCACCTGGTTAATGTTTTAAGTTCATTATTTGTGGACATTTTAATTTTATTCCCGTTTCTAAATAAACTTTGTAAAACTTAGGAAGCGTATCACACTATTTTCAGATGTACTAAAACCCAACGTCGATAATGTTATTTTCAATTCTCATTTAATCAGAATATATCTGGCTTAATAAGATTACATATATATATCCCACACAGTATATATATATATATATATATAATATGAAGAGTGACATGAACCATGACATAAACACTTATGGTAGAGGTTTATATAAGGATGATGGACTTATGTTATTACAAAATTCCACATATTTTCAAACCGATAATATCAGAAAAATAATCCTCAGAAAATTCAAATCTCTGAATCTAAAAGTAGCAATCAACATTAATTTAAACGTAGTAAACTTCTTAAGTCTACGGCTATATCGTGTTGAATACACCGGTTCCCGTCTGATCACCGAAGTTAAGCAACATTGAGCCTGGTCAGAACTTAAATGGTTGACCATTTGAGAATAGCAGGTGCTGTAAATGTAAGGACCAAAAATGGTTCACCGGTCATCCGGGTTTGGGGGTTGGGTGCAGAGCTAACAACCCAGCCCCGTAAAAAACATTTTGTTACAGTAACAAAAAGTTACTGCCATATGCACCATCTGGGTGTGATGGATAAATGATAATGATGATGATGAATAAGATCACATGCAGTCGTTCAATGGTTGCTAAGTTAACCTCTTGAACCAATTTGCTTGTCTACTGATAATCGCTCTCACAGGATTCTACATTTAAGAGTTTTTATAACAGGTTCAGTTAAATTCATTTAAATAATTAATTGGATAAATAACTTCAGTTTCCTTACCTTTTATTACTTAGCTATTTTATTTCTAATTAGGAAGTCAGTCAGTTAAGTGCCATACGTGAAACACGCTTGGGCAATCATGTCTCGAAAGAGACATAACTGACTGGGCAGAAGATTATCCCGCAGTAGGTTGCCATTGCTTTCTGCGGTAGACTAGTTGCCGACCAAGGCTATAAAACCCAATCTGTCCTGTTATTTAACCCATAACTGGAAGGAATAGACGGATTAATACCTTTCCCAAGGGTACTTGCGCGTAATTCAATGCAATGAATTCAGCTGGAATTCGAACTCGGCTCCCCGAAGTATAAAAAAAAATTAAGGATTTAATCAATCAGTTTATTTCATTCTTTTATGTACTGTAAATACTATTCGGCCATTTTCTTTTTTTCATATATATGTATACTTAATCCGCGGCGATTTGGGAGTCAAGTAACTGACTATATAAAAATCAAGTGCACTGCAGTAATAATGCTTTTTTTATATGAAAGAGAATCTATAGGTGGATGCTGAAAAGTTCTCGGCGCTTCTAAATTTGATTCAGTTTTCTTAAATTTTATCATTGAAATTCTCGTTATGGAAATTGAATTGAACACGAAATTGTTTTGCAACTTATTGTAAATATTTAATTAGCTTAGCTTCGTTTGGAACAAGGACATGCTATTTGGTACCTAAGTGAAAACTGAACGTTCTGCATTAGCAAAGGTGCGTGCAATTATTTTCTTAAAATTAGTCAATGAATATCCAATCTAAATCGTTCTCAATCTGTACATTCTGTAGAGGAAATTCAAAGAAACATTCCAATCACTGAGCAAATAGTTACATGTTTTTATGATACCAAGAAACCTCTAATAATAGTTAATCATTTTCTTCAGTCAAAGTGTAAAAGACATTTTTACCTGTGTTATGAGGCTGATTTTGTATAAGAGGATTTTTTTAAATACATAATAATTTCTGAACCATATACTGTAAACAAATAAATAAATAAATAAATAATAATAATAATAATAATAGACCTGGAAATTGAAATAGAAAAAATGTGGAAATTGAAAACAAGAGTTGTGCCAGTGATAGTAGGTGCACTTGGAATGATAAAAAATGGAACAAAACAACACATTGAAAGAATGCCTGGAAACCCCAGCTTAAGAGATATACAAAAAATTGTCTTATTAAGTACAGCCCACACACTAAGGACAACTTTATCTATGTAATGCTGGGGATGATAGGGAAGATAGAAAAACATGAAATGGAGCCATAACAACACGCCACTACCTGCCTTAGGTCTCCCCGCAGACTTGGTTGGTAGTGAGACCAAAGCAGAAATCGAAATATGATGAAAAATGACATAATAATAATAATAATACCCGGTAACTGATATATGACCTGTACCGACGAAATACATTGACCTTGAAATCGAAATGTCAACAATGTGGTACATGAGGTCATCACCAATTCCAGGTTTTTTTATGGGGTCCTAAGTTTGATTATTAAAGGTTTCGATAAACTCATTGAAGGGATCCCTGGTATCCCAAGCCTAATAAAATAGAAATAATTGTACTCGCAGTTAGAGTTCAAACCTTACGAAGGGCTTTTTATCCATGTAAAATATGTGTGATGTTAGTTTCTTTTCTTTTTTCACTCCAAGGAATGCTCACTGGAAAATACCATAAAACGATTTATGACCTTAGATATTTGCTTAGGGCCCGAAGGAAATGTCTATACAACAGAAATCAAAGGAGGAATAATAATAATAATAATAAATATGTATAAGACTATACGGGGCAAAACCAAATGAGGCGTTTGGAAGTGGAAACTACTTTCAGCCACAAAATAAAAAAACGGAAAAATCGTGTTTACAGTTTGTCGACATTCAAAAGACAATAAAGTTTGATCTATGTGAGACAAATCACTCCATTTTTAAGGGAACTAAAATGGTTTAATTTAACATATAAATACTTTTGAAGCAAACCCGAGCACCACCGTAGCGAAATTATTTCTCAATGAATGTGTCATTATGCTCCCTTAATCAGCACTCCTGCAGACCTGCAATTGCATGTGTATATTAAAATAGACATCTATCAACCCGTCTCTCTCTCTCCCTCTCTTTATATATATATATATATATATATATATATATGTTATTTTATATATATATATATTTTATATATATATATATATATATATATATATATATATATAATCATTGATAGAATCCTTCCGGCCCAGAAGAGGCCGCAAATCATTTGTAATTTAAAAAAAGAACTTGAGAGGGTAACAGATTATAGATATCTGTTTTAACATCGATAAAAATTAGCTAAAAGTTGTGAAAACTTACATGATGCATAACTTCAAAACGCCAATTCCGCGATTTCTTCCGTTTTTTTGTGATCACGGAATATCCGCGTTCCGAGAGTACATTATTTTGTGTAAAGTAACATTTCTTGTTGGTTCAGTATGTTAGAGGATGCGCAAGTTGCATTCTGCGGCTAGAGGTGCCGCAAGGTGCATTATGCGGGGTGGGGGGTAATGTTGCTAAGCACGCCACTGTCCCGAATATTTAAAATGTCTTCTGGCAAATATAAGCTCGCACAAAAAAAAACATGATGAATTCAAATGAAAAATATTATGAAGGGGAAATAGGAATAATCTAACACGTTTTCATAGAAGTAATCATTATACACTGTTGATAGTTATATAACAACCATAATGAGTAGGCACAAATATTAATAGTATAAAACATGGAGAAATGCTAAAACGAGATGTAGCGGAAAATATCTTTTACACAAACAGTCAGCATGAGGCTGCATAATCAGGCAGGAGTTTATTCGACATCATTGGAAACGATAAGAATTTAGACATTGAAGCGAGTATCTGATGATACTGTCGAGTCACTTTCCACATAGAGACAGGTTTAAGGAATACAGTGTTATTAGTTGATTTTCACTTCCATGTTTGAAAGTAGCTTTTGAAAGTACTGAGGGCTTCAACTGTATTTGATAGAAATCATCCCTTTTATTTCGGTGAATTCTACTTCCACTAAGTTGACAAACATTATCTCTCTCAGGAGAAAGATCTTAAAATTGATAAATATATAAAAGCAGTCTTGTCTTAAAAACTCTTTGTTCCAAATTTTGAGCTTGATCCTCGTTGATGACAAACTTTGTGTGACTGCACCAGCCTGAGATAAATATTCTTATCTGTTCAAATACAACAGAAGAAGTTCACTAAGAAGTTTTATTTTGGAAACAAATTTATGCTCGTTACTACAAATGATAAAAATGATGTACCCTTACTGCCGAAAATCAAGTCCTTAACAATATCACGTGGTTTTATTTAACATTATATATGAGTTTTCAGTTAAGCCCGAATCTAAACCAATGTTGCTAATAAAGCATGAAAAGAGACTTCCCTGGTTGCATTCCATTTTCTCACATTAGCAACTAGGTCCTACACTTTTACTGTGAAACCAATAAATTGTAAACGCAAATTCCACTCCAACAGCTTTTTTTCAAGCACTTCCCGCCTGTGGAATTCTCTTCCGCATACTTGCTTTCCTGACAGTTACAATCTCCAAGAATTTAAATGTAAAGTCAATCGTCATCTCCTGTTTCACTAACTTATATCCTCTCTCTCATGCTTTTCTACATCCACCCCACTCTCACCAGTACTCTCTTCCCTCTCCTACTCTCTTCCTGACACCCCCTGCAACGTCTCACTTCTCAACATTTCTCCTATGTAACTCCTTGCACAACAGTGGCAGTAAAATGGCTTGCTTGGGGCGACACGATTATAAAAAGAAATTTCTTTTAGAAATATTTTTCATGTGAGAAGATTATGATACATTTTTTTTTAAAATTAAATGTTTCTTTTTAGAGGGATTTGTTAATTGCATTGTAAGTCGCCGTACAGTACAAACTTGTCTAGTAAAGAAATCGAAGTAGAAATATTATCAAAAAATAGTATTTGTCAAGCGTAAATTCAGAGTTTGTGATTTCAATAATCAAATATCTACGAAGAGGTCTCTAACGAATTTCAAATCAAAAAGACGTATGCAAAAAGAAAAAAAAACGCTTTGTATTTGTACATTGCATGGTTGGGCGTAAATAGAAAAAAGTGATATGAATGCCTTTCTTCACATGACATTTTGGCATCTCTCTTTGCATTTAGTTTCCTGACTTTGATGGCTGGTTCTCGATCACCACTGGACATGTCGAATGACATTAATTTGTCGTTTAACTTCCAAGCCAGGAAATGTAATTATTTAGGCCAAGTTGTAGTGAGTCGGGCAGTTGGACAGCTGATTTAATTGCCTTCCAATATAAGTTGTTTTTTTTCTCGACTGGCCTTGATGGCTGTACTGACAAGCAGCTGCGCAACTGGCCACCATTGCCAATATTGTTGCCAGGAAGATGTCCGTCTGTCCGTCTGTCACAATGTCTGCCGTTTGCAAAACCAATGACGATTTCCCGAGTCACGGCAAGATTGACCGAAAATTAAATTAGAGACACTCAAGCAATCGTTTCTGATAGAGTTACGAACTTTCTCATTGATTTTCTTGCCTTATTCTCGTATCAAAGGAAAGACGAATGCTTTGTTATTAAATATTGATTAGGTAATTTCATGTGATGAGTGATGTGTGAGATGATTTTCTTGTTTATGAATCGGCTGAAATTCTGCCAGCGTTTTTGATTTATTTATTTCTTCATGCCTTGTTCTCTCTCATTACAGATTTTTCAATTTTCGTGTGGTCTACAACCAAAATATCCATTTTTATTTCTTTGGCATATTTTTAATTGATTAGTGGCTGTAACTTAGGTTCGAACTCCAATCACTGGTAGCACGAGATAACATGTGTCTATTACTGTATCTAAGTAAGATGCAAAATATTTTCAGTAAGTTGTTAAGTCTGACACATAGTGAAAATTATGTGTCACCCTTTGTGAATTCTCTTTACTCGTGTAGTAATAGTTTAAAAAAAATTAAATACCTGGGAAGTGTTATAACAGAAGACAGAAAGTGCGACACAGAGATCCGAAAGCGAATTGGCATGGCGAATGAAGTATTTCAGGAGTTTAAATGTAAGGTCAATAGACACCTCCTAACACACTAACCTGCTCCCATTCTATCAAACACTCTTCCCATCTGCCCAACCCTCATCCTCGCTATCCTTACTCATCTGTCACCTTCCTCCTGACATTCCCTATGTCTAACCACTCCTTCTCTTTACCTTCCCCTATGTAGCCCCATGCGCAATAGTGGCAGTGGAATGCCTTGCTTGGGGTGAGATGATTAAAAAAAAATTCCAAAAGTTGAGTAAGGTATTAAGAAACAGGACAATTTCACTAGAAACTAGGAAGAGTGTACTGGATTGCTACATGCTGTTCGTCTTTCAATATGGCAGTGAATGCTGGACAATACCATCAAAGATGAAAGAAAAACTTAAAGAAACTGAAATGTGGTTCTACAGAAGGATGCTGCGCATATCATCGATCGAGAATGTGAGCAATGATGAGGTCTTGGAAATGATGGAAACAAAAAGGAAATTAATACTGAGAATCAGGAAGAGACAGCTAAAGTTCCTGGAACACGCAATGAGAAAGGAGGGCTTGGAGAATCTGATACTAACAGGCCAGATAAAGGGAAAGGAGAGACAGGGGAAAGCAACGGATAACATATTTGAAGGACCTAATCAGGTGGATGACGGAACGAGAATTGCACGGTGTAACAAGAGAAAGCGTACTCAGAGCCACCAGGGATAGAGAATAGTGGAAAGCCATGATCACCTACGTCCTGAAGGGATAAGGCACATAGAAGAAAAATAGTTAACGAGGCTAGCTTATTTTATACTTTCTAATCATTGTGTGATTTTTATTATAAGCGTTTTTGTCTATTATTTTATTTCTTTTAAGATACTATATGATTTTTCAGAATAGTTCAGACGGTTTTGTGCTAGAAAAACACGTGGCTGAAAGGGACTTTAAAACACTTGCCAGAAGTTTTCCCCGTTGTAGCCAAAACTGTTTTATTATTTACACGGACATCCACAAACATTCATATTTAAAGTGAATTTCGAGAAATATTCTAACACAAATAATTCCAAGAATAATATCCAGTTTACCGTTTACACCTGCGTCTAACAAATTCCCTATATTTCAAATGGTTTATATTTTATTTTAACTGTGTACTGAAGAGAATTTGGCATAACAGTAAGTCTTTTCTCTTGTCATAATTCGAATGTTTCGTTCCTATTTCAATCTAGAATAAAAAAAACCTTTTCAATTTTATCATCTGCTATTTCATACTTCCCACTGAATTATCTCTCATACTCAACCGGGTTTTTGTACGAATTTTATCTTATATTCTAAATCACTTTATAATATTATTTCGAACTTTTCCTATTTCTTTAAACAGGTATCATTATGCGTTTATTAATTGTCGTAGAGCCGGTTAAAGGTCCAGCAAAAATAATACAAAACAACTAAGATAGAAAATAACGAATATATATTAAACACGGCAAAATACAACACTTGGAACTTTGTTAGTAGAACGATAATACAGGTTAGTGTGTAATACTATATAATTCGACCCTCGAACTGGGATTCGTAATGGTCATTACGGTAGCAGTGTTTGTAGACGACGATCGGCTATTTTCAGGGCGCTCTCCTCAGGCTACTCTCTCAGATTACTTCCAGGCTACTTCCTCAGGCTAACTTCTGGCTATCTACATTCACCTCATGTGAGGGGAGGTATATGTAATGGTTGGAAGAATTCATTCCGTTGTGGGTGATACCGCCATGACTTTAATAATATTTTTTCAACAATTATATATATATATATATATATAGTATTCTTCGGAGTCAATGTTTTATTCAGTGATTAGTTAATTTTTTTTTAATAATATCGCCCCAAGCAAGGCATTTTACTGTCACTGTTTTGCAGGTGGTTGCATAAGAGAAAATTTATAAGAAAGAGTGGCAGGTTATAGGGAGTGTCAGGAACGGGGTAAGAGAAGGATGAGAATACTCATGAGAGTGGAGTGGACGGAGAAAGGTCAACGAGAGAGAGGATGCAGGTTAGTGAGATAGGAGATGATTGTTTATTTTACATTTAAATTCTTGGAGATTATAGCTGTCGGGAAAACAAGTAAATGGAAGAGAATTCCACAGACGGGAAGTGCGAGAAAAGAAGCTATTGGAGTAGAATCTGCTAGACATTATTTTTTATAGACCGTGAATCAAATCCTTGAGTCGCGTATTGCCGTAGAACATTTGCTTAAGTATTCTGCTGTCGTCACAACGACTAACATGATCTGCCAAGCAAAGCCTATGGAAATTCACTTGAACCTCGATGCTGATTGTGTTAGCTTTTTCGATGAGCATTTGACTTTTGAAACATATAGTATAATGAATACTAACAATCAATCTAAAAGATTGTTAATAAAATTTTCTCCAGTGCGTCTATGTGGTTTATCTGAACAACCCATGTCTCACGGAAGTGTAACAAGGATATCAGCACACACACTTCGTAGAATACCATTTTTGGGTACTTATTGATTCTTCTCCGACAATACGCTTGATCTTTTTTACAACTGAAAGGACAATCTAAGAATCTCAAGATATTCCACATAAATGTTTTGTTTAAAGTGTCGAGGGCCATTTTAAAGATCTACGAAGACATGAATCAGACTTTCTTATTCATACCACTCATGTATTTGACGCTCTGATAAATCATAACCAGCCGTTCCCCTATTGAGCCATTGTGAAAGCCGATATCTTTGATATATCCCGAAAAGGAATAAAGTATAAAAAATATCAGTTGAAGAATGGAACTTCACACCAGGAATAAGAAATACAGATTGATTGTACTAAGGTACAATTAACAATAATACACGTATAGACAAGCGACGGGTTGGAGCGGAATCGACTATCGAATAGTCAATACCTTCGCGAATGCCTAAGACCTTTCTGTATTTACTAGCCTTCCCACGCAAGGCCAGATGTGACACATGGACATTTTATAGTGGGTATTCCCGGCCATATAGCCGGGCCAGAAAATCTCTGTCTATTTTTCCCCAGTCGTGGTTCTACCCTTCGGCGGAACCACGATTGGGTTTGTGCTCTCTGGTCGGAAGCAGAGAGCGCCCTCTACCCTAGGGCAGAGAGCTGACAGTGTCATAGATCAGTCAGGCGAATGCCTAAGACCTTTTTGTATTTACTAGCCTTCCCACGCAAGGCCAGATGTGACACATGGACATTTTATAGTGGGTATTCCCGGCCATATAGCCGAGCCAGAAAATCTCTGTCTATTTTTCCCCAGTCGTGATTCTACCGTTCGGCGGAACCACGACTGGGTTTATGCTCTCTGCTCGGAAGCAGAGAGCGCCCTCTACCCAAAATCAGAGAGCTGACAGTGTCATAGAGCAGTCAGGCGAATGCCTAAGACCTTTCCCCTCTTCGTACCTCTCGTTACCTACCGTCTTTCATAAAGTAGAGCATCCTATTCTCGGGGATGTCAGGATGTTCCACTATAACAATCTTATACACGATATTCACAGCATTCGGAGGTGATAGCAAAGTCCCGACTTATATTTTAACTGATGAAGGTAAATCTATATGGTTATAATGCTCCACACAACTTCCTTATGTTTTGTACAGTGGCATCACTACATTATTTAAAGTGTCACAGCATTTTAAGGATGATTATATACATTACATCAGCCAAGTAACCACCACTAATACATATGCACATATATGCATACATAAATAGACATGTGTATGAATGTGTAAGTCATTAGGAGAGTGTTCTTTAAAATTTACTGTATTTCTCAATGTCAAGGGTTAAATTTAGAGTACCATGATGTTTCTATCTCCATGTGTTTTCTTGAAGAAGACCCTATTGCAAAAACGCAGACTTTGTCGTTACTTTTGAAACACGGATGAAATAAGAGTAATTTTCGTTCTGAAGTGTCATAGTGTGTCCTAACTGTAAGTGTCTATGCTGGTGAAATTAAACAAAGTTCATTCCACTACTTGTCATGGAAATAGCAATAGGGTAGCAATGGTTTTGTAATGTTATGTGTGTATAAATTGGGTGCAAAATAGAGAATAATAAATATCTCCCCATTCACAAAACCACGTAAACGATTTTGAAAACGATCAGTTTTGTTTAAGCAGCTGTAGCCTAAATATTGCAGCGACACTTTAATCTTATACTTGCAATGAAAAAAGGGTTTAACTATTTTCTTTTATATATTGACTACTGAAAGCATGAAAAATCATAACTTGTTTGTTTTCAATATTTGTTTTGTTTTTTTTATAAAAACATTTCTTGAAGATTAAAATGTCTACGTATGATGTCCAGCAACAAGTAAAACTCATTGAATTTTTCTATTGCAGCGAAAAATCAATTCTTCAAACTCAGAGAAAATACCGGCAAAAAGTTCATGTCAGAGAACATCATCTAGCGATAACATGTTTTGAAACCTAATCAAACAGTTTGAAAGAACTGGATCAGTCGGCGATCTTCTGGAAAGGGTCCTAAGAGCACTGTGCGAACTTACGCAGCGGTGGAAGTTTTACACCACAGTGACCTTGAAGAATTCTCACCTTCTACACGTCGACAGAACATCACTTCAGAAAATTCTTACTGAACGATCAATTACATTTACAAATAAAATAATAAAAGATTGAAAAAAAAAGAAGTGTTTATAAAAGTTATTTTTGTTTTATATCATTCGTTCTGTCACCTTATGTATGTCATAAGCTCTCTTTTTTGCTGGTCAGACCTTCGAAATTTGCATTTTTTGTTTAGTTCAATATGGATCCTGAACACCTCACGATTGATTTAGCCTCTTTTTTTTACTTTTGTTTTGTATTTTCCTTTTATTTTCCTCCAATTCTAATAAACTGAGCTCATTTTCCGTATTCTTAAGGACTTGCTGATCAGACCGGGCGACCTGATATTTTTCTCTTTGTACCAATTATATCGTATGGCTATCATTCTCTATTTCTCGATGATTTCGTTAGCTATCAATCGAAAGTAACTTTCCTTTCTATTCTAAAAATGTGCTCAATATTTTCGCTGATGTTAATAATATTATCATCTGAATAATTAAATTTCCTTCCCAGATTCTAATTCTTTCTAGTTTGAATCGCTCTTCGGCAATTTTTCAACAGCAAAACTGCAGATGATTACAATGTAACTCTTGCACGTTTCAATGTTTACATATACAATGAAGGTATATATAGTGGAATGGTTTATTAATATTATATATGCTTTGCTTCTTTTACTAAAAGGTGACACGTTTTGCTTCTTTTAATAGAAGGGAGACGATTATTGTTTGATTAATTTTCTAGTGCCTTATTTCTCATATCGCTTAAAGAATTGCATCTCCAAAATCAATAATGAAGAACCAACATTAAATTATAATGTTACTCAGAAAACCAACTCTTACGTTAGTTAGCTTGTCAAATATCAAAATTTAGAACACTTCATGTGTATATCAATAAACATAGCACACACAACCATTAGAGAATAATAATAAATAAAAAATCGCACTCAATGTAAATACAGCAAACTATCTGAAGCTATTAAAAAAAAGAAAAATGATTATGTATATATATTTTAAAGTATATATACTTTATAAAATTTTAAGATATCATCCCATGTGCTGAAAGATAATGTATTCAACGCGAGTTATTTCATATTTTCTTTTCTTTAATAGGTAACATATATATATATAAACACGCAAAAACATAATACACTAGCAGTATAGCCCGGCGTTGCTCGGGTGTAATGAAAGCTTTAAAACTAATCCATGGTCCTGGAGCTCAAACTCTTTGGACGTTAGCACGAAAGACTAAAAAACAATAGTTATTTTCAGTTAAAGCGAAACCGTAGACTGAAAGAAAAATCAGTGGATGTAAGTCAAATTTTGATTTCCTGGTATCGATATCAAATAAGTTTTATTCGTCGTAAACTGAATTTTGAAGGCTAGATAAGTCCTCTGTGTAAATGGTATCATGGCTGAGACTAAGAACTACAATTATACCTACTTAGAGCCAAATCCGAAACAAAAACTAAAATAAAAGGGCTGAAAAAATACAAACATACAGTTACATAAACAGACCCACACACAAGCATCTTACTTTATATATATATATATATATATATATATATATATATATATATATTATCGATTTTCTTCAATATTGTAAGAACTGCAACCTTGAAAATTTTGAATATCTTTTCTTATGTTTTTGTCTATGAGTGTATCAAATTTGATTAAAACCGGACCATTCCTTCTATAACCCGATTTTTTCGATTATCGATTTTCGATATTTATCGGGGGTACCTCGATACAATACCTAGCTAAGAACACTCGCAGACGCTTATACTACAACTGTGTAAATTTTCAAGAAAATCGGTTCACCGTTTCGGGTACTATATGTAACACACACACACACACACACACACACACACACACACACACACACACACACACACACTGACAAAGTTCCATTCATAAATAATTTTTAGATGGAAATGTTAAACCAATAATAATAATAATAATAATAATATTAATTGATATGGCTTGTCCAGCGGATTGTAACATAGCAATCAAGGAATTTGAAAAACTGTCAAAATATAAAGACCTGGAAATTGAAATAGGAAAAATGTGGAAATTGAAAACAAGAGTTGTGCCAGTGATAGTAGGCGCACTTGGAATGATAAAAAATGGAACAAAACAACACATTGAAAGAATCCCTGGAAACCCCAGCTTAAGAGATATACAAAAAAATGTCTTATTAAGTACAGCCCACACACTAAGGAAAACTTTATCTATGTAATGCTGGAGATGATAGGGAAGATAGAAAAACATGAAATGGAGCCATAACAACATGCCACTACCTGCCTTAGGTCTCCCCGCAGACTTGGTTGGTAGTGAGACCAAAGCAGAAATCGAAATATGATGAAAAATGACATAATAATAATAATAATAATAATAATAATAATCAAATTAAGCTCATCACATATTATAAACAATTTAAAACAATTGACCTCATAGTTTCTAATAATCCTACAACCACACAGCCAAATCCTCTACAGAAACTAATGTACTGCATCAATTTACATGCCTGTTCAAAGTTTGCCTTACTGGTACTAATAATAAACCCACTACATATATTGGTTTTATTGCAACAACGCTCCCCAGTCGACTTACCTGCCACCTTTCAGATCATAATTCAATTTAATAACATGTAAAACATAGCCATGTAGGTAATATTAGACAGATTTTAGTCTATAACACAATAACATTCACACATACACGCAGTAAAAAGAATCTTTAGATATTGGAGGCCATCTACATTAAATCAAAACAACTAAAACATCAAAACGCTCTTTCAATATTTCTAGGAATTAATAGACAGACATTTCTCTCCAGAGACTGAATAAAAGATTATAGTCCAATGTCAAACACCTCATATCTTCAGAAAGAGATGTAACTTATGCTCAAATGAAAAAATGAGAATAATCAAATTCGGAAAAACTAGCCAACTATTAAACAAAAAAATGAAATCACCTTTAAATGCCGTGATAAAAATAAATTTAAATTACCAGTTACATATAATTTTAAGCTTAACCTACCCAACCATTATTGCAGGGTCACTCTCACTTTATGTTAATCATCATTTAATAACTTTTATGTATTGACGAAATAGTGGTTGAAATTTGATATGCATTTGATATTGAAAGAGCGGTTTGATGTTTAAGTTGTTTTTTTTTATATATAATTTCTGGGGGCCAACAGAATAATTAAAGTAATTAATTTAATTTTACTAAGTCGACAAAAATATGACAATTATAAAAAAAATCTGTTTGTCAAAATCGATCCATGCAAAAAACTGGAATTTGATGACGTCAAGATGAAACTGGCCAAAGGCAATAAACAATGAGTGTGCCTAACTAGAGATGACGTAATTACTTAAATCTCGATGGACCTGAGATATGTAAGACCGGGTTTTAATGGCTCAATAAAGAGACTCAAAAAGAACACAAGGAAAAAACTCCAACCCGTCTTTCCCTCATATGTGTGGGCTCCCTCTGGCTACTACCCTCTATACACAACCATCATTGAAGATGAATAAACAGAATAAGTTAATATTTTTATATATACTTTGTTTGTGTTAGTCGTTGATGAAAAGCGATTGTGTTTCATCAGAAAACGTATATAGCAAACATGAAGGGTTCATGACAGGGTTTAGGGAAAGAGTACTCATGAGTATATATGTTCTGTTTCCAGGATCCGGCGGAATTTACTAAGTATACTTTTTACTTGTTATTGCATTCACTAAGAAAATATAGTTGCTTGTTATATAATTTTTCGGATTCGCATATGCCTTCAACTGTTAAAATGTTGTAGATTAATTTCAGAAAGTATTGAAAGATATTAATATTAGACATTTGGCAGTAAATGGGTGTTCAAAAAATATTACTCTTTTTTTTTTTATAAATGTATTTATTCCGGTATCTTTGGCATATTCTAGTTAGAATAACTTCTGACTAAAACACCTTTTATGAGCCTGCATTGTAAAGGATTATATATATATATATATATATATATATATATATATATATATACTTTTTGATGTTATCGGTCTGGAGGAGGCGAATTTATTGCACTCAAAAACGACATAATATACAATATATACAAAAATAAACAATAAATTCCAAACTCGACTCAAACAAAACCAAAATTGAGAAATAACTCAAAAGAACTATACATGCAAGCTAACAAAAAAATTGACGGACTCAATTATTAGTATTAAGCTTTTAAATTTTCGATTAGTAATTGTAGTCTTCATGCATTAAAGACATACCCTAGCCGGCCCAATAGAAGAAATGTAACAATAATTTTGAAACTTTTTATATCATTGAAATAAAAATTTAAAAAAATGAAAATAATTCTTGTAAAATTAATTATTCATTGAATTTTTTCTTTTCAGACTATGATATGCTTAATTTATATTGTTCATACAAGCAATCAGAATTATATCCACATAAAAATTGGCATAGATACTAATACTAATGATTGAGCCCGTCAATTTTGAAAATAATTAAAACATTTTAATTGTGTGCATTTTGATTACCCGTATCTTTATTGCATTTTTCGGAATTCGTACTTACTTTTTAGAAAGTCGGGGACTATTGGAGAAAAAACTGTTGATTACAATTCCCTAAGGACTCCTGAATTTAATTATATTAGGCTTATTGCTGCCCGTTGAAGAATTTTTAAGCATTTCTGGAAATTAATTGATGCGGGGTTAACATGCAAAAAACAATATTTTTACCAATATTTTATACAAAATAATTATTTCAAAATTGCTTTAAGTCAGTTATGAATAAGTCCTGAAATTTTAATCAAAATACGACCATCATTTGATTTTTGCAAGAATTTCGAATTTAATGTGTCTTCCACGGTCAAAAAAGTGCATTGTGCAATATTACGTTTTTTTTTTTTACTTAATAAACGTTGCGTCAATTTAGATCTCGCGCTGACGTAAGAAAAAAATGACATCTACAAAAATTTCGAACGTGTTTGAAATAATTAAAACATTTAAAAAATAATTAAAAAAATACTTTGATCTATCCTCTTAATGTTAATATAAACATTTTACCGA
Organism: Ascarosepion bandense; assembly: GCA_037127315.1. NCBI lineage: Eukaryota > Metazoa > Mollusca > Cephalopoda > Sepiida > Sepiidae > Ascarosepion > Ascarosepion bandense. The sequence continues at coordinate 51,250 of JBBBDQ010000265.1, forward strand.
TAAAACTGTTTTTATTTAGTTTGGGGCCTTTTCCCTTCATACTATGCTGTTTTTTTCAGCGATTTTGTGGAGGTACCTATAAATATAGAAAAATAAACAATAAATTCCAAACTCAACTAAGACAAACCCAAAATTGAGAAATAGCTGACAAACCTATCAAATCTATAAAATCAACAATAACGACTAAAAATATATAAGTTGAAAAGAACATTAGCGACAATTTTGAAAGATCACCAACAATAACATGGAAAACAACATAAACAAGGAAGCAAAAATCCTAACCGCTAAACTAAAACTTAACAACAGAATTAAGCAAATACCGAAAATTGAACAATTCATCAAACTATAAGACGATAAAGATAACTTCCTCAATAAACAAACATGCAGACTAATAAATCATCACAAAATCCAACATCGGAAAATTAAGTAAACAAAAAGTAGTAGAAATATTCATAAAAATGACGAAAACTAGAAATAAACAATTGAACAACAAAAAAACAATCAATTGTTTCAACAATATAACTAACAAAGAGATATACTCATTCGTACAGTTAGACATAAAAGATTTCTACCCATCCTTTAACGAACAAACACTAAATAATGCACTTAACTTAGCAAAACAATATATAAACAGCTCCGAAAAAAGATCTTAACATTATTAAGTACACAGTATCATGATAACAAAATATAGCAATACACGCAACACCACCAAAAAAATACCAACGATGATACAAATTTGAGTAAAAATGGAAAATTACGACAGCGCAAAATATGCGAAATTATAGGTCTTGACATCATCAACAGACTAACAAAAATCATTAACAAAATATATTAGTTTATACAGAGACGACGGACTCATTATTCTAAACAACTGTAAAGGTAGAACTACCGAAAATAGAAGAAAGCAAATTATAAAACACTTCATCAAGCTAAGATTTACAATAGACATAAAAGGAAATCTAAGAATAGTAAATTTCTTAGATATAAACACTCAACTTAAGCAACAACAAATACAAACTACATATGAGAAAAAAAAGAAGCAATAATCCCACATATATGAACAAAACTTCCCGAACCGACAGACGTCAAACATGCTGTTTAAAATCAAACACAAGCTGTCTATTTCAAAGAATATTATACATTATAGTAAAGTTTGAAATAACAAAAATATCGGATTAAGAATAAATTTATTATATACATGTCCACACACACACACACACACACACACACACACACACACACACACACACACACACACATATATATATATATATATATATATATATATGCCTATCTACATACATATGTCCATCAAATTAACTGGAGGATCATCAAACATCTATGCTTGGATGAAAAAAATAGCTATAAATAATAGCTATCAAATATAAAAATCTTAATAATCTTTTAAACCAGAGGAATGAACTAACTTTGAAATGTAGACATAAAAATAGGCGTAGGAGTAAATAACAGAATCGAAATTCAACTTTAAAGTTTGATTTTGAAAACAATCTAGAATCTCCCGTTAAAGAATTTTTTATCATTATTGTTATCATGTTTAATTTACTATTATTGCTTTTATTATTATTATATTTTTCTTTTACTTATAGTTTTTATATATTATTTTAATGTAAAAGATTATATATATATATATATATATATATATATATATATATACATATATATATATATTTCATCATAGTTATCATGTGTACTTTACTATTATTATTGCTTATATTATTCTTATTTTTATATTTATATTCTAACTTTTAGTTTTATATAACATTGTTACTTTAATATAAAAGCATATTTTAATAGGTTTTATGAATTATTATTTTGTATTTTCGTAATTTTTATCAATTATTATAATATTTGTTTTTATTAGTAGTAACTGTATTATTATTATTATTATTATTATCATTATTATTATTATTATTATTTATTAAATGTTTTTAAATATTATTTTCTTTATTATCATGTTATTATTACCGCCAATAAGTTTTATGGAATAATATAATAGTATGATTATTACGGTTAGAATTAATAAAAAAAATTAATAATTCATTTTTTCCAGCGAAAATTCAACACCTAAATTTTAATATTTTATGTCATGCATCGTAAAATAGACAACTAAAAACCCATGTCAAGATTTACTTCCTTAACTACTGTCTTTGTAAATCTAGGCCAAGGTCATCATGTCGTCTAGATATAATATAGACGCTAGTAAGTTAAGATACTTTCCCCTATTTTTTCTTCTTTATTTCTTTTTCTTTTTTTGTTCTTCTGTCTTTTTTACTTGATTTTTTTCTGGATATTTTTTACCCATTCATTGTTGTATGAATTTGGTCTGAGGAGCGGTCTATAAGAGCTGCGAAATATAATATTACCAATGTGCTCATAAAAACATCTCATGTTTTTATTATAATAATCTGTTAAATCTTAACATTGATTTCTCACTGGATTGAATCTTCTGTAGAATTTACCTTACCAAGTATCAAGGATTCTACTTTATATATATATATATATATATATATATATATATATATATATCTTGTAATATTTTTATTTTAGTTTTATAAGTAAACATAGTTTACGGTAACACAAGAGCCGTTGTGTTTCGGTACTATCTTATTAGTACCTCGTTAAACAGTTAAATATTTTTTTCTGTTAGGAATCATTATATATAAAATCTTATTAACAACACATTTTTTTCCAATTTTATAAAATAAAGGTGTGGAGATTTCAGAGCGTTTGTCTGAGTTAACCAACAGAATGTCAAATCATGATGGATAGTAGAAATTTGATTGCAATTGTTAAGAGGGATATAAACTTGAAATGACATGAGACTCAGTGGTTTTCTCTGCCAGTGATGAAATAATTTGAATCATACATAATATGTAGCATTTCATAAATCTGAAAAGTTATCGCGTGTCATCGGTTACAGGATTTTTTAAAAGTTATATTTCAACTTGAAGTAGTGAACAAGTGACAAAGACGGTTAAGTTATTTTCTTTTTTTAAAAATAAACTGCACGTCAAACATATGTAGTTGATTTATTGGGTGAACTGTTAGTTAAGCCGTAACAAAATAATTAGCAGAAGATGGAAGAATCAATTAATATATATATGGTATGGGATAGATTATAGATGTCTAGTTAGATTACATCAGGAATAATTAACTATACTTTAGAGTATATTTTAGACAATGATGACAAATAGAAGTAACTTCGTTAGCTTTATTGAGCAAGTTTAGTTTTGAAAATTTGATAATTAGTAATTTTTCCTGTAAAATAGAAAGCATGGCTCATGTAAAAATTTGCAAGTCTTAGTATTTTTTGATATTTTCCATTTTACGGTAGGCATTTATTTGACGCCTTTTAATTGCCAATAATAATGTGATGTGCTGTTGCGGTAAGTGTAATTAAAAGATAAAGTGTGGAAATAATGGCGGGTTTTAAAAGTATTTTTGGTACAACCACTATAAAATGTTATCACCATAGAGTAAATAGAGCATAAAATGGTTATAGAGTAAATTAAACATTTATTTACTAAAGGATACTCAATAGGTTTACGGTACTTGAAATTATTGTTATTGAGATTATTTTTTAAGATGTTGCTGATTGTTTAGGTTATTATATCTGCTTACAATTCTATTTTGTTGTTGATGATATACTCAAGCTTATCCAGACAGCTATATCCCAATTTCAGAGTATTTCCGTTAAATATTTTGCTAAAGGGATTAGTTTTATGGATGTGTTTTTCGACTAATTTTAGGAATTTATGCTCTAACTTTGATCTTGTCATCTGGTTACAGTGTAGGGGGGTGTATACCAAATTATTTTTCTTTCTATTTTTGTTATTGTTATGTTTGTTATATTTCATGTCAGGGCATTTATAGCCACTGTTTTCAAGTGCAGTGTCATAGAATTTGCTATGTTTGTAAAATATATATTCATTAGATGAATTTTTACTAATTCTGTTTTCAATAGAGAAGTGTGTGCGCTTGATGATTGATCGAAGGTGGTTAGATTTAGGGAGGATGCATATAGAATTAGCGTTAAATTTTAAATAGGGAGAGTGTCATCGACTAGATCAAGTGTTAAAAATGGGAGGTCTACTTTTTTAGACTAGATTTTATAGGTTAAGACTTTTCATTTCCCTATGCATTAATTTTCTCATTAAATTGGCTTTAACATTAGTTGACCTTTTAACACAATAAGACCTTTATCCCTGTACATCAAATATCCCCAATATTTATATCGATATACACTGTCATGTTGTACAGAATAAATAAACTAACTAGATTTAAGTGCTCAGCTAAGTTTGGAGATTCCATTGTGATGTCAAATAGGTCTTCAATTTTGTTATTTTTCCAGTGTTCATTGTTGTGGATGTGAAGGGATCGTTTTATACTCATCGTTATTATCCAATCGTCGTTAGTTACAACGCAAAACTCCATTACGATGCCGAAGAAAATAGGCCTTTGGAAATTGAAGTGTAATGACCAACGATGTCAAACTGGCTAAACCAAAAATTGGTTTTATTATTGATTCTGTTAAACTAGTAGGAGATATCATTGTCGTTAATCCGATGCGTGTTTTAATTTGTGAGTTAGTATCGAGCACTACTAACGGTGGACTGCCAACCCATTAGTTTGTACTACTTCTGATACATATATATATATATATATATATATATATATATATATATATGTATGTGTGTATATATATATATATATATATATATATATATATAAAGGAAAACTCAACACGTCGTTTAAATTGGTTATAAATTTATATGTTTAATTTATAATCAATTTAATTTATAACCAATTGAAATGACGTATTGATTTTTCCTTTATAAATATCATATTGCTTTGGATAAAATCCATTAAGCTCGCTATGTAGATATAACATTTAGTATTTTATATTGAGTTGATCTTGTTGGATTATCCTTGTCGTTTACGGACTGGACATCTGCATATATATATATATATATATATATATATGTATGTATGTATGTATGTATGTATATGTATATAATTTAACACGTTATCATTACTAGATACCGCAAATTAAGTAGTTTAAAGATATTTAAAAAAACATTTTCAAAAAATTATTTACACAAGAACATTAATTCAAAAACAACTTTGAAATAAACAATTCAAACATTTATTATAAAAAAGACGAAAAATTCTCGAAAGTTCTGCTATGTGATCCTCTCATAATTATCTTCATTGCTGAAAGAATTTCTGATTTTTCAAGTCAAGTGACTATAAAAAGTTCAATTTGAAAGAGATTTCTTCAATTCATAACCTTTCTTATCTAAAATACATAAGCCATACATTAATCCGAAACTTAAATAATTCATTTCTCATTTGAATGTTTTCAGTCAAGATCATATTTTTTACTCATTATTGTTTATTAGAGATTTGAATATTATCACTTCTTTCCTCTTTTGCTTTCAGAAACACTTCGGCTAACTTGATTAATAATTTTGAGCGTTCTCGAACTTAAACTCTTTAAAAACCAATAATATATTTTATACTCTTTACATTTACCGTGACAAAATCTATCAGGCTAAGTGTTTTGTATTTATAATATTTCTCTTTTTTGAGTATACTCTATAAGAAATTTTAAACTTACACACACGTGTACGCGTACACACACAGAGACTTAATTTTTTCTTATAAATATATATATATATATATATATATATATATGTATGTATGTATATATATATATATATATATATGCTAAAATTTATCTATTATCGGAAATATTATTAAATGTATATTAACAGGAGCGTAGTTTTCGCAAATAGAAAACTGAATAATATAATCTTATCCTCACATTGAAAATTATTAGCATCGTGAAATATTTCATCTGTCATTTTAATTAATTTCCTACATATAAAGGTATGATGAACATATATGAGAGTTCTTATACTTAAAAGTTTTGAAAAATTAATAACATTTTATGTAATTTTTAAATTATCACAATCTATTTATTTACAAAAAAAGTATACTGAAAATATAATGTAATAGTATTAAATATGTTTTTTTCCATTTGACAATATTTTCTCATAATATTTAATGATTTATTAACCACTCTTGGTCAAAATCTTAAGACAAAATACAAAATGTTAAAAAAATTAAAATGCTGTTACATTAATCGAAAGATATTTGAAAATCATTTTGCCTTTAATTTAAAATATGTAGTTTATCAACAAACAAGTGAAAATATTAAGCTCATAATTGATTAAGTAAAGAAACATTCAATAAGTATATTTAGTTTGTCTTCAAGATAAAACCATGTAAATAAAAAAAAAAACACAGAATAAATAATCAAAACGACAATTTATTTTGCAGTATTTCCTCCATTTTGTGAATTACTTCGAAAACATTTTTCATACAGGTGTTTGGGGTGCTTGCTCAGGATGCCTAAACTTCAGTAGGAAGAGCATCTTTAATTTTAATTTGTGAACCATATTTATAAACATTCTTTGCTATTCTTTCCTAAACATTCCAAATAGGTTTGATCTGGAGAGAACGGTGGATGGCCCAAAAATTGAATATTGTTTTCCATAAAAAAACTCATTAGACCATCGAGGGTTGTGGGTCGCAGTATTGTGCTGATGGAAAATATAGTTTTCTCCACATAGACGAGGGCTTTTGGTAATTAACGGTGCCTTTCCTCAAATGTCAATGTAACTAGCAGCTGTTTAACAACTTTTTATATCCAGTAACTAAAGAGTCTCATTATACGAAAATTAACCCCAGACCATAATTAATCCACCTCCATAGTATTATGTTGAGAAATTTTCTTTTGGTACATCTTTTGCAGGCCAGTAACGCTGAAAATAGTTTGGGCCATCAAGGTTGAACTTCTTCTCGTTTGAAAACAACAATTTCTTTTATTTATCCACATCTCAAGTTTTTAATTGGAGGCAAATTGTAAACGGCAGGTTTTATGACGAGAAAAAAAGCGAGGCCTTTCTTAAGTACTTTCTTATTTAAATGCCGTCGAATTTTTCGAGATCTGCAATCAGCATCTGTTCATGCTTTTATCTGTTTTAATGTTAGGCTTGAATCACTCTTAACTTATCACCTAATGCTTGTATCTTCAGATGGAAGGATTTACTGGAGTGACCTCTTCTTTCTTAAAAGCGTATGCATCCGGACTTTTAATGAAGTTAGCAATGACATTTCTGCTACGGCCAATTTTAATTGCAATGGCTCATTACGAAAGACTCTATCATTGAAGTTCAACAATCCTGCCCTATTCAAACTTTCTTAAATTTTTTCCTAAGTTATTTTAAAATCTGAAATTCAATGCAGGAAATAAGCTAAGAAGCTAGTTACACGCCTAAAGCTATGAGCACACTGACTAGTTCTAAAAAATTATCCAGGATTTTTTTTCACACATGGTCATAGCTTTATGACAAATCAAAAATACTTTTTCAATTTTTGTTTAAATTAATCAAATAAAAGCTTAAAATTTTCATTTTTTTTTTTTTTTGGTAAACTTCTTCTATGAGCCTTGTACTTTCAGGACGTAGGCGATCATGGCCTTCCACGTCTCATTATCTCTGGTGACTCTTAGCACATTCCTGTTACACCACGCAACTCCCGTTCTGTTATCCATCGTTCTGTCTCAGGCCAGTCAAGCACTGCAAGTTGTTTTCCCCTGTCTCTCCTGCCTTCTATCTGGCCTCTTAGTATCAGGTTCTCAAAGCCGTTTAATGTCCCAGAAAATTTAGCTGTCTCTTTCTGATGCTAAGCATTAATTTTCTTTTTGTTTCCATCCTTTCCAAAACCTCAACATTGCTAACATGCTCGACCCAGGATAATCGCAGCATCCTTCTGTAGAAACACATTTCAGTTGCTTCACGTTTTTCCTTCATATTCGATGATATTTCCATCATTCATTACCATATTAAAGAACTGACATCGCATAGCAATCCAGTGGTATCTTCTTTGTTTCTAGCGAAATATTCCTGTCTCTTAATACTCAGCTTCTGGAACGCGTCCTCCGCTATGCCAATTCGTTATAACACTTCCCAGGTGTTTAAATTTTTGTACTGCTTGATTTTAGTATGCCCCACCTGTATTTGTTATTTGGATGCTCTTTTTGCTGATGACCATGCAATCGGTTTTCTTGCAGTTCATTTATAATCCTTTCTTGTCACTCCCTTCAGCTATCTTCTGTAGGAGATATTGTAGTTTCCTTTTTGTGTCTGCTATCAACACTGTATCATCTGCGTATCGTTTGTTGTTCAAATTGTGGTCTCCAATAACAAATCCAGGCATAACATCTAGGGTCCTCAGAATAGTCTCACTGTACTAGTCGAATAGATCTTTCTATCGTTGTATATCTTCTGAATTCGTTACCTCTCCGTATGCGGGCGGTTTACTGCCGGTAGAGATCTTCGTTTACTCTTATGCCTTTCCCAAATATGTCTAGATTGCTGAGCACCTCCTTCAATTCTTTGTGGCGTATTTTGTCGAACGCCTTCCCATAATCGATAAAACATAGATACACGTCTTTCTTCATTTGTATTGCCTATTAGAAGAGCATCCTAATCATAAATATGGCGTTCCTTGTTCCAGTGTCTTTGACGAATCTGCACTGTTTTTGTCCTATTTCTGGCCTGATTCTGTTTCTCGCTCTATTCATCAGGATTCGGATTATCAGTTTTGTAATGTGGCTCTTGAAACTCATTGTTTGGTGTAGTTCGCACTACTTTGCACCTGGTATCTTAGACAGTGATATGAAAATCGACTTGCTTAGGTCGTCTGGTATTAAACGACTATTATAAATTTCATTTACTATTTCTAAAAATTACTCAACACCGAATTATTCCCGGGCTATCAATAGCTCTGTTACAATGCCGTCTGGTCCAGCTGCTTTGTTTCTATTCAGGTTGGCCATTGCAGCTTCCACTTCGCACTTTAATATTACCGGTCCATCCTCATCTTTGTGTATTATCGGTAGCTCTCTCTTGTCATGGAAAAGTTCTTTTATATATTCTTCCCATCGCTGGAGTATTTCCTCTTTCTCCAAGCGCTTGTTCTATTCTTAGATGTTTTATACATCCTGGTGATGAGAAGTTTTTTGTCTTATCAGTTCTCTTATTTCATTACATTTTCTAAGGAAATATAAATGTCTGGAAAATATATTTCGATTAAAGTATTTTATATTTTCTAACACTTTTATATCTGATCTTAAAATTTGTATAAATGTGAATTTTGATCTCTTTACAGATCCTACTTTTAAGTTCAGATAAGTTATCAAATGTTTAACATGCCATTTCATTCAACTTTTAAACCACACTCTAAGTAATTATGACCTGGATTAAATTTGTTTACTTCTTCGGCAACATTGAAGAATTAATGTGTATGTGAAGAATAAGTTTGTCAATATGAAGAATTTATTTTGTCAGAATTTATTTTGTCAGAATATATTTTATCAGAATTTATTTTGTCAGAATATATTTTGTCAGAATTTATTTTGTCAGAATATATTTTCAGCGATATTTTATACATCTTTAATTTCTCTTTAGATATTTATGAATTGAAATGTTCTTTTACTATGAAAATATTTTAATGTTTATATCTCGTCATCATGCCTATTTTAAACTCTACTTAAAAATGTTAAATATTTTATCTATTTTTGCGCGATAGTAAAATTCAGAATACTGAAAAGTTTTAAAAAGAGCAAATAATAATTTTTTTAATAATATTCATTGTTATAGACACAATATTAATTTTATATGACAAAAATCTTAATAATTATATTTTTAGTGAACTTTGCGCTTTCAAAACATTCTACTACACTTCATAAATGTATCGTGTTTTTTCTTGTTTGTTTTTTGTTTTTGTTTTTTACACTTTCATTTAAAGAATAGTTATAAAAGAATTTTTTGAATCCAATTATGGTATTAAGTTTCTTTGATAAAATTCTTGATAAATAACATTTTCATTAATTTGGCAATGTTAAAAGTTACATTTTGTCTAGTATTTAGAAATGACAGCAAAATTAAATTCAAATATACATTTTAAAATAACTATAAGGAAGAAAAGCAAACATTATTAATCAAAAATTATATTTTACTATTAATATGCTCATTATTGTGTCATTATCGAGCAAATATAAAATTGTTAATGACATGCTTATTTTTTGTGATAATTTTGCATCAAAAATGTTAAAATACTACATTTCCGAAGAAAAATAAAATAAATAAAACTTTTTTGCAATTATGTTTTGCAATGTACAAAGGACCAAGATTTACTCGAGGCAGAGTGTTACAGTGTAAAAGGCAAGTTGATAATGCCACCCAGGCTCAAGGAGTCAGTGGAAGTAAAAGAGAAGGGACAAACTCCTTACAGGGAATTGGAAACTGAATCCTTAAGAGAAAACAAAATATAAATTTCCATTACTGTTAAAAGACCAGGGAGAAGCGTGAAGCGGACGATAAACAAATCTTTCTCCTATTACTTCAATGAGTTAAATAATAAACGTGTGTGTGTGCGTGCGTGCGTGTGTGCGTGTGTGTGTGTGTGTGTGTGTGTGTGTGTGTGTGTGTGTGTGTGTGTGAATATCTTTCATTTTCAGTTACCGTTGTAATTACTTTGTGCGTAATTTTAAAATATTTCTTGGGAGCTCGTAAATACATTAGCAAACATGGACCCTGCTTATTTGTATGCAGTCTTCCATGGACTGTCGATTAATCATATCTGACAGATTAAAAGAAAGAGAAAACTGGCGACTTTGTGCTTTTCTCCTTTGAAGATTCCAGGCCGAATTCTTTTAGTGACACTATTTCCCATGGGTGAAATAACGATTTGTGGCCATATCTCACTGACCATCAGTCGAACGTTTCCCTTAGTTCTCCAAACATTTCATCTAATGACACTTCATCCAAGCCGATGTTGTTTGCTTGTTGGAACTCTTCTTTCATTCTTCTTTGGAATTTCACTAAATTTGTTCAACGCCATTGTATTGGTCTTGTTTAATTCTCTGAACAGTCTTGTGCTAGTTTATTTCTTTGGAAGACTCTTTGATCTGTTTAGTGTCCACCTATTCTAGCCTGACTTAGTTTGAGTGCGTTTCTCGTGTTTAGATTATTCAAATTAATCGCTGTCTCTGTTTGTCTTTCTGTACGTTACTCGAACGCACTAAAGGCCGATAATAGTTTGTCTTCTCTATGGTTAAATCACACGCCACACTGGCTTCCAATAAGACTCAATGCAGACCATTCACAGGAAAAGGATAACTGACGCGTTTTCATTCGCTCTGTTCAATCTCTTCTAAACTTCATACCGACCATTAGCATAAGGCAGCGATTTGCAGAAGGAAACCAAACATACAGTTTCTCATTTTCAGAATATCGTTGAAGGAGTCTTTTATTTCAGTGAAAATCTCATCAGTATGGAACGATTTACGTCCGTTAACTTTGCTACTATCTGAAATGAGTTTATTTGATGACATCCTGAAGAATCAATAGGGAGTGTTTGGCAAATTACGAAGAACAAATTACAAGATTAATGATTGTCGGAAGATAATGATGCCAGTTCGAGTTTAGATACAACTTCTGCTTTCTTCAAATCATGTTATATATATATATATATATATATAGGGATCTTTTTTATTCATTTACCATAAATAATATAAATTTAATCATTGCAAATATAAATTTTGTTCGTATTTTTATTAAATTTTTGATATTCTATTAAAATAATAAAAATTTAGATCAAAATTTGTTTACCTTGTCTCTCAACAACTCCAAGACCCAAAAGGCAAAATTAATAAAAAAAAAATCAGGGAGTTATTCCCGTTCCGTATGTGCCGATGATATTCGAGGTACAAAGAAATTTTTACCATTTAAAAAGGAATAAAATAAAATCTGATTTTAGCTTATTTATCAGAGTGAATTCAGATGAAGACCCCACAATATAGCAAACGCGAGATGCCCACAATTTGGGCGATCGCAAATGTCAATCCAACCGGAGTGCAATGAAAATGCCTCACTCGGTGATAATTTGGTGTAAATTTCATTAAATATGATTTCTTTTTATTTTGAAGGGAATTAAGAGAATTAAGAGAAAAATATCTAACTATTGAATTTTTATTTATTCTATAATGTTTTAAATTAACAACTGAAATGTGTACTGGGAATGACGGTAAACTGCATCCGGCAGCAAGGCCTCTAAATAAGAGTTTGTGAGGAGCATGAAACCACCTCTTAATTGCTGTTATTCCCAAGTCCACCCTGAGCCGGAGTGGTAGCACCTGTTAGGATCCCAGCTATGGGCAAATAGTTAACACACAAACTGGAGTCAAAACACAATGAAGTATAAAAAAAACACTTTTATAGAAATATATTCATAAAAATAATTTATAGAAAAATATACATTTTTGAAGAAAAAATATTACCAACAGTACATTCTTGAAGAAAAAATTATCATAACACATTTACAAAAAAAATTATTCTCGGCAAAATATTTTTGAATACATAATTAGAAGATATTTTCAGTTTTCTAAAAAAAATAAGAATAAAAACAAAAAAATCATTGACTAAATCAACCTTCTCACTATAATTGAACATTAAAAAAATATCTTAAAACCCCACCTTTTTGGTATGGAATAACCCACAGAGGCTGATATGCCGTTAAACAAAACTCAAAGTAAAAAACAACCGAAATATAACAACGTTTCAAATGTCAAAACCAAAAAAAATAACCAGCAGCTAAAAGAGAATAAAACTCCCGATAATGATACATTCAGCGAGGTATGAAAAATATGTTTTCTGAAAAGACTCAGAACAGTTTATTAAAATATAAAGAGTAAAAAGATTCTCAACTTTTTAAAAACACTTTTCACTATCCTAAAGCGTGTATATAAGTTTCTGCGAATCTCTTGTGAATCCAATTCCCACTGAAATACCTACGATTTGCATGTCTTTCGGGATGCCGCAGATTTGTTTGACGAAAGCGGCTCACCCACTCCCGGTTTCTTTATAAAATTTTGTATTAAATTTAAGTTTGTTTGCTTTGGTGCAGTTTGAGACAGCTCAAGTTTGTCCCATCTTACATGGTAAGATGGGATAAACTTTTCACTAAAGTTTATGGCAGAATACGATACATCAAAATATCAAATATAATATTAGGTGTTTCCTTAAAAAGAAATATTCATCATTTACTGCTACTGTCGACTGACATTCATAAAATTTATAAAATGTGTCTATTAAACAATTTTGCAGAAAAATGATTTGCTCAAATCCAGTAACTGGTAATACTCTGCTCACTATTAGTAATATTTTGTTCGCAAGTGTTCCGAACGCTATAATCTTGCTGATGTCCTTATTTTCTTTTTGATTTACATGTGCTATTCATTTTAATTGTTTCGGCTGTTGAAAGTCTTCTGGTGGTGTGATTTATCTTATTTGGTACAGTTATTTGTGTTTCTCTAGCGCCAGTCCAAATGATTCTAAAAATTCTAAAATCTACAGGTAACATTAGCTTAAAGCTATATTCAAACCTTGATCGTAGAAAAACATTGTATAGATGTGAGAGTTTAGCTATTTTTAACGATTTTGTGTCGTGCATTGCATTCATATGAATATATAGTTCAGCAAGGTCTATTTAACAAAGTTAGTCGTTTTTAAATTAATACTTTAGATTTGCTCTGCTACTCAAAATTACCCATACTATGTATAAACTACTTATCCTATACTAATGTCGACACGAAATACTAAGAATAATACATGAATTATTTCCTAATTCTTAGAGAATGTCTTACAACACAGTCACAATGAATTGACAACCTTCGAGAATGTCAGATAATTAAACTTGCATGTAACACGTTTTCGCTCATCTGTAAGATTATTGCCTACAAATTGATATCCAAAATCTATATTACACCCCCACACCCACACACACGAATGCATAAACACGCACAAAGAGGTACATACTCAGATACATATATATATATATTATAAAGTTCATCCTAATTTTAAGTTAAATTAAAATAGAAAACAAAATTATACAATTCCACCCATTCGCTCACATATTTGTATTCGGAGATCTCAACGCCCATCACTCTGAGTGGCTTAAAGACTCTGTTACTGATCTAGCGGGCGTCCACGCCATGAACTTCGCTATTTCCCAATCCCTTACGCAAGTGGTGGACTTCCCCACTCGCTTCACTTCCTCCGGACACTCCTCACTACTAGATATATGTTTTACCTCTGCCCCTGACGTCTGTAAAGTCTCGCAGCTTTGACCGCTTGGCAACTCCGATCATACTGTTGTCTCCCTCAGTATTTCTTTCCAATCTCACTCCCCTCAGGAGCCTCCTACCTATAGGACCTCCTATCGCTACCAAAAAGCTGACTGGGATACATTTCGCGATTTCCTCTGCGACGTCACTTGGGGAAAAGTTTTCGATCTCTCAGTTGATGATTGTGCCTCTGAGGTCTCGTCATGGGTGAAAGCTGGCATTGATGCCTTCATACCCACCAGGAAGTATTGCCTAAAACCTCATTCCTCTCCGTGGTTCCCTTCTGCCTGTTCGGCCGCCATTGCAATAAGTGCAAGAGAATCCTGAATGACGCCAAACGGTTGTTCGCTGAGAGAATGCGACAGCGCATAGCTGACCGCAAGTTCGGCTCCAAGGAATACTGACGGATATGCAAACGGGTGCTTAACAACTGCAAATCCTTTATACCTCCTTTAATCCACGAATGTGAGGTTCTCACATCATCTGCGGACAAAGCTGAGTGCTTTGCCCGCAGATTCTCATCCAACTCCATGTTTGACTCATCTGGAGTATGCTCACCCGACTTCGCCGTTAGAACTGAGGCCAAACTGCACGAAGTACATATTACCCCGAAGGTAGTATCCCGAGTAATTTCAAAACTTGACCCCATAAGATGTATGCCCCTGAACTTTCCCCTGTCCTCTCTAAACTGTTTAACTACTGCCTTTCTGCTTCCTGTTTTCCTGCATGCTGGAAATTCTCTTCAGTCGTTTCTGTTTTTAAGAATTGTGGTGAACCCTCTGACCCATCCAACTATCGCCCTATCAGTCCTCTACCGATATTCGGAAAAGTGTTCGAGGCCATAATCAATGCTGAAATAGTTCAATAACTTACTGCCCACAAACTCTTCTCTGACAAGCAATATGGCTTCCACTTTGCCAGGTCCACTGCCGATATCCTAACAACCTTTACGGAGTACATGCTTCAGACCCTTGATGAGTCCGGCGAGGCTCGTGAAGTTGCTCTGGATATCTCCAAGACTTTTGACAGTGTCTGGCACTCTGGCCTCCTTTGCAAGCTACAGGGTTACGGCATTACCGAACGCCTGCTTGACCTAATCCAGTCTTTTTAAAACAACCGCAAAATGAAGGTCATTTTGAATGGGCATGCCTCTTCATCCTACAGCACGAATGCCGGTGTCCCCCAGGGCTCTATACAGGGCCTGACACTCTTCCTTATTTTCATTGCGATTCTCCCTGAGTGCAATACACTGCGCCTCCTAGGCCTTACCCTCTCTTCTGATCTCAGATGGAACCGCTACATCGAATCCATAGCTAAATCCACTGCTAAGAAGGTTGGGTCACTGTGTCGATCCAGGATGTTCTTTCATGAATCCATCCTGCATATATACAAGTCTACCATTTGACCCTACATGGAGTACTGCTACAGCCACTTCCCCACCGACGAAATGTGGCCTCCCTTTCTCTGTTCTATAAGTACTTTCATGGCTTCTGCACAGACGAATTTAAGTCACTGGTGCCTCCTCAACAGGTGTTTACTCTTGCAACCAGAATAGCATCTGGGTCCCACCCATTCACAGTTAGGTTAGCCAAATGCAGACGACAATTCTACTCCTGAAGCTTCTTCTCTCGCACTTCCAGTCTGTGGAACTCGCTCCTATATTCTTGCTTTCCTGACGGCTACAACCTCCGGAAATTTAAATGTAATGTCAATACCCATCTCTAACCACTTGACTCTAGCCCTTCCCCCACCCCGTATATCCTCCCCTTTCTCTCCCCACTTGCAACTGTCATCACACCTGCTTTTTCATCTTTCTATTGCTTCTTTCTAATTGGTTTGAAATCCTCTTCTCTCTCCTCTAATTAATTGCCTTTCAGTTTTGTAGCCCCCCGTACATCAGTGGCATTTACGCCTTGCCCGAGGTGAAATGATTAAAAAAAAAAAAAATATTTATTCCACTTAATATGGACCATTTTGATGCGCAACACTCATCGCTATTTTATCTTCAACTTAAAGATTCCGTCTTTCCAGAATTTCAGTGCTTTCTAGGCAAAGAGTTTGCAGGGTAAGTCATCCCAGCCAAGCTAATCAATTTTTGCCTCGAGCATAAAGCATACAGTCACCACTCGATTTTAACCTCATTCTCATATATATATATATATATATATATATATATATATATATAGTAATGTGCAAAAGTATTAGGACAAGTACTATTTTATCTTTTATCGGGCATATTGACAGAAAATAATTTAATTCAAATAATTTTATTTGATTTACTCAACAAATGCTTTAATATCTTTATTATATTTGTATATCTTTAGTAGGTTTAACATATATATATATATAAGATATATTTTCCACAGGCATGAGGTCGGATTGGATTAATTGTTAGGTCTATTGCAAAGTAAGTTGGTTCACTCTAACGTGTCGGTAAATCTTTTTCGTCAACAATCTATCGTAAACTATAGATCTACCATGAGTTTGTGCATTGAATACTATTTATATATCTGGTCTGGTGCTTCTGCTCTACATCTAGAGATTCTTGTCAAAATTCAAAGTTTTGTCTGCTATGGAATCGGTTCTGATCAGCTATCACGATTTAAATAATTTCTCATCGATATTTCTACAAATATTTTCATGGTAACTAAGGTTTTTGCCCCAAGTGACTCGACTAATGAATTAAAGCGTGACTACTAGATTGGCAAGTGGGTTTGGCCGTTTTACTGTTGAACTAGCGAGAAGCAACCGCTAGTTTTATTCTAATAGTGTCTTTACTTGCATTTTGCACCTGTAGAAAGACCTTCTCATTTCTTGCTTTCTTGATGACTACAATCAACAAAAATTTAAATGCAACGTCAATCACCACTTTTTTCTTCTTAAACTTGTTTTTGTTCTTCAATCCTCCCCATTTACAGGCTTCTCATTCTCTTCAAGCTTCACTACTTCTAACCCACTCAGTTCTAGTGACAATATTGCCTTACCTGAAACTAATAAAATTTGGGAGACAGTAATAAGGAATAAAAAATAAATGGGTGCAACAGAAGTAGCAGTAGAAAAGAGAAATTTCGGTGAGAACAGGCAAGTGGAACCAGCGTCAGTAGTACTCCTTAGTAGAGAGACTCCGAATCATTGTAATACGGGACAATAGTATGGTGGATTAAATCTGTGCTTCGTGAAGTCGGGGATTACAACTACTGATACATGGTGTAATTCGACCCAGTGACAAAGGGGCGGGTTATAACTTGCTAGTATTCAATAGAAACTAAATTCTTTTAAGAACTAACACATATAATTGAAGAACATATTCGTGTTCCCGAAGCAAAAGTACATCAGGCAAACCACCTTGACCTAATACTCGTTTCTTAATATGATAAATAGTTTGCTGAAGTCTCCACTTCCACTGGACACTTCAGATAATTCAAACTACTAGTCAATTTTAAAGTAGATGCCAAAAAGGCATCTATTGACGTACCGTTCTATAGAACGATTTTTCAGTACAGAAAAACCGACTGGGACAGCTTCTTACATACCGGAAGCTCCTCTTTCAGCCTTTTCTAAGCCTACCGCCTCCAAAACTGCCGTTCTTATATCGGAAATTATCCTTTCTGAAATATATAGTTTTATATCCCTATAAAATTCCAGCAAACGCTGAACAGCCAGCACTACTACATTCTTGAATGTGCAACTGCTGTAGATCTCTACAAACATATCTTCTTGGTTATATATGAAGTGGGCTGTCCACGTCGACTGAACGAATGCTGATAGCCGACTAGACCGACACGAGATACGCAAGCGACAGCGGTTAAAGGTCTGGTCTGCTATGGTTACTGAGACCTCCCGGTCCTTTCTCCTGTGGTGTTTCTCCTTCAGGCTTGCCCTTTCCAGAGTCCTCAAAAGTGAAGACGGGCTGGTGGACTGGTGGTGGTCAATGTGGCAGATACCGAGGGACTTCTCGAAGGAGTTTTTATAACGTATTTTTTATGCCCTTCTGCCACGGTAAGAAGTGGTAAGTTCGCCGTACAGGGATATTTTGAGCAGGTGATAGTCTCTCATTCTAGAGACGTGCCCCGCCCAGCCTAGCTGTGACATCAGGAACATGGCCTCAATGCTGGTGATTCCTGCTTGTTCATGAGCCTCAACGTTGGTGACGTAGTCACTCCATTGAATGTTGAGGATAATGCGAAGACAGCGCTGATGGAAGTGTTCAAAGAGTCGTAGGTGATTACGGTAGGTTACCCATGACTAAGAGCCGTACACCAGGTTGGTGAGTACGATAGCTCTATCGACGTTAATCTTAGTGCTCTTCTTTAGATGTTTGCTATTCCAGATTCTTTTGTAGAGTCTGCCGACAGCACTCTTTACCTTGGCTAGTCTGTTGTCTATTTGGCTGTCGATCTTGGCATCCGATGTGATGATACACCCAAGGTAAATAAACTGGTTAGATACTCTCAGCTGTCTCACTAATGGTGATGGGAGAGAGTGGTACTCTGCTCGAGATACAGGCTGGTAGAGGACTTTCTTTTTTTTTCAAGCTGCAGGGCCTATTTGGTGTGGGCGACGAGGGAAGCGTCGTCAGCGAATAGAAGGTCATGAAAAACTGCTCAAATGCCTTTGTGTAGGCCTGCAGTCTCTTGAGGTTAAACAAACTGTCATTAAGGCGGTAGCGGACGTACACAGCATCGTCATCAAGGTCTTCTTTAGCCTGAATGATCATCATGCTGATAAAGATGTTGAACAGAGTCGATCCCAGAACAAAACCCTTTGACGATGAAGATGGGTCGCTGTTCAATCTGACTTGGCTGGGCTGGTCATCGTGCAGTTAGATGACCATGCCGAGGAACTTTGTCGGACAGCAAGGGCGCTCTATGATCATATACAGTCCATTTCTATTTATCCTTAGATGTGCTATTGTTATACATCTTCATAAGCACTATTACAGTATTTATAACAAAGAAATGTGGAAAACAACAGTTGCTGCTAATATCTATTCTCAACCATTGTAAAAGAGCTCTAGAAAAGGCAAAGTGTATATATTTATAAACAGTCCAGGCCAACGTCGAAGATAATCAAAATGGATCAGAGGTGGTCTGAAAACTCTCTTCAGATAAGGCAAAACTCTTCGCCACGATTATTGTCTCTAACATGATGACGACAAACGCCACCCCCTATCCGACTTCCCTCTTCAAACTCAGAACGCAGTACTCGTTTTGAGCCTCTAACATGATGACGACAAACGCCACCTCCTATCCGACTTCCCTCTTCAAACTCAGAACGCAGTACTGGTTTTGAGCCTCTAACATGATGACGACAAACGCCACCTCCTATCCGACTTCCCTCTTCAAACTCAGAACGCAGTACTGGTTTTGAGCCTCTAACATGATGACGACAAACGCCACCTCCTGTCCGACTTCCCTCTTCAAACTCAGAACTCAGTACTGGTTTTGAGCCTCTAACATGATGACGACAAACGCCACCTCCTATCCGACTTCCCTCTTCAAACTCAGAACGCAGTACTGGTTTTGAGCCTCTAACATGGTGACGACAAACGCCACCTCCTGTCCGACTTCCCTCTTCAAACTCAGAACGCAGTACTGGTTTTGAGCCTCTAACATGATGACGACAAACGCCACCTCCTATCCGACTTCCCTCTTCAAACTCAGAACGCAGTACTGGTTTTGAGCCTCTAACATGATGACGACAAACGCCACCTCCTATCCGACTTGCCTCTTCAAACTCAGAAAGCAGTACTGGTTTTGATATGCAGGATTCATTGTTGATATCCTGACATTGTTCATGGATTCAATGTTGCTCCATACAAAAAGTACTCCTCATAGCCATATTATTTACACTTTTCTGACTGTTATCTCTAATTCTCATTTCAGGAGTCCTCAAGGACTCATTGCTCAGCGGATATAAGCGTTGCTCTGTTTCAGTAAATTGAGCTAAAGAATTGTGAGTTCAGTAGTGGTGAACAAATAACTTAAGGAGTTGAGTTCAAGATAGATAACTACATAGCATCTTGAAGTAGCATTGCACATTTAATGAGAAATATATACCCCACTGGTCGAAATAGACGTTTCGTTTCAAAATTGCAATCACCTGAAGAATGCCGGAGCATACAACGACCGAAACGTCGTAAACATGGCAATAAAGATGAGGACCACAGTCCGAACAATGTAAATAATGTAAATACGACCTCATCTCAGAATTATAGAAAAATACATCTCATAGCGTAGATTAAATATAGTTTTTTATTTGAAATTCCATGATGGTTAACGAAACAAAAAGCACTTGTATTATCAACATTCAAAATATGTTTTTTCTCAATAGATATAGATGCTGTTTTTTTGCAAAGCCAGCGATAATCATAGTGTTTCGAAAATCTTTTCAGATTATATAATTTTAATGTCAAAATCTGCATTAATAAAGGAAATACATACTTTGTCAACTTAGCAGAATTTAGCATAAAAAATAATTATTGAAGAATTATTTGGATTAAAGATAAATCATTTAATTTCAAAATCTGCTGAAATGAGAACAAAAATGTTAATCTCGAGACCTGAAAGTTGTATTTGCACCAAGAAAATATAGTTTTACGTAAGAAAACCTCGACTACACAGGAGAAAATGTGGCAGGAGGTTAAAAGTATTGGGCAACCAATGAACATCGAGCTCACGATTCAGTCGTAATTGAACTAGTAGGACGAGGTTCTTACACATTACATTACGTAGAAGTGCCGAACCTACAGGTAATATGTATAAACAGTTGATGGTAGAAGAAAGGAAAAATAAATAGGCTATAATAATAATCATAATAATAATAATAATAATAATAATAATATGAAGAAGAAGAAGAATTAAAATAAATTCTTTGTTTGTGAATCTTTCTAAATATATTTTTGAAAATTATAACATTTACATTGGATGACATTTAATTTCATGCACAAATAATAAGGTTATAAATAATAATGAAATAGCATTTCTTTGATTAATGCAATGATTCTTGTCAAGGATCCCAATGGATAAGTGAAAATGAACTGAACTCTGAATTGGCCTTTGATAAATATAATACACACGCACACACGCGCGCGCGCGCACACACACACACACACACACACACACACACACACACACACACACACACACACATATATATATATATGCGTGTGTGTGTGCACACGTGAGTTATTTAATAGAACGCCCTTTCTTTAAATAACCTTAAATAAGATATATATATATTTATATATTTTAAAGTATATGAGAATATTTCAGTATCTACAACGTATTTGTTTTTATTAGACAGTCTCGGCTTATTACAAATACAGATGTCTATTCGGTTTACATTTAAGTTCTTGGAGATTGTAGCTGTCGAGGAAGCAAGTAAACAGAAGGGAATTCCACAAGCGGGAAGTGCGAGAAAAGAAGCTGATGGAGTAGAATTTGCCTTTACATTTTATTGGCTTCACAGTAAAAAGGTGGAGCCTAGTTCGTAATCTTGTGGCTCGAGTAAACTCATATATAGGGGCAACAGTGAGCTAAGTGCATCGGATGAAATGGCAAATTCAAAGTCACTACACATTGGCGTGAAGGCTCAAAATTAAATTTTAATATAAGGAAGCGAGTCTCGGAAACAAATTACCAGGAAGTAGATGATTCCTCGACATAGGAATGAATATTCGTTACAAATTCAATCAGAAAAAAATTGAAAATGTAAACAGAAGAAAAGCTGGTGCATCAAAAGTAAGAAATTCTGCTGAAGAGAAACAGTAAATGATTATCGAGATTAAAAGAAAAAATGCAGCCGAGTTTACAGTTGAATTTAATTGCTCTCGAGTATTTTTCTCAAATATATACAATTGATTAAGATCACTGGGGATCAAGGGCTGTATACTACCATTATACTTATGGGTAACTGAAGAACTGAACAATGGAAACATGACATAATGTACACTACCGGCCATAATTATTTAGACCACTCCAGTTTTTTGTTCTTTTGTTATCATTATTTGCAAAATTTTACAAGGCAAGGAAGCAAAGATGAACCCTAAATTTTCTTCCTTCTTTCATTAATGAAATTTCAATATAGGTAATTATTAAATATTCATAAATTCAGTAGATGCAAATGTTTTTGTGCAGTATTGACAAAGAACCATTTTTAATTTACAGTTATTCACTTGGCAATAAATACTAAAAAACAGTATGAAATACATTATTTTTTAAAACACTTGGGTGGCCTAATAATTATGGCCGGTAGTGTATTGTGGACAGATGAATGTAAATTTGAACATTTTGGTAGAAAAAGAAGTGTGTATATGGAGATTTAATTTAGGTCAAGAAAATCATGTAAAAAGAAAAAAATATTATTCGATTTTGCGGAGACACGCCTCATGGTTTAAACATAATTGAGAAAAATCACTTTTTAACAAGAAAACGATCCAAAACACTGTTCTGAATTATGTCAAAATAAATTTGATTAAAAACAAAGGTACGACATTTTGGAATCTCCTGACCTCTTCCTGTTGAATTAGTTTTGGATCAATCAGCTATGAAAGCGAGAGTTTGATTTTCCAATGTTTGAAGAATAATAATGTTTGAAGGTAAGATCTGCCATTGACTTTTTTATCAAACCTGTTGGAAAGAATTACAAGATTTTCAAAACAGTAATTAACGCAGGGGTGATTTCATTGAAAGAAACAAAATATATGATAATTTCTGTAGCTAAGTACATATTTTTTGTTAAAATCAAATCAAGTATATATACTGTGGCATTTTATATTTTACTTTAAAAATATAAATGTATCTCATTTTAAGGTGTTTTATTTAAACTTATATGAGGCTGTTTTATCTAGATTAGAACATTTTTACTTTCTCGAACACCGTACACTGTTAGTAAGTAAAATATGTACCTACATAAAATAGTAGGTTGGTTATTCTTATTTAGTTACAATGAAAGAATGATAAAGTCTATAAAAACAAATTGAAACTAGAGCGGAACTAGTGAGTATACATGTAATTCAAAATAGCAATCCCCTACTCTACGCATGTTAGTTAGGTTCACAAAATTGAAGGCAGATAGAAATAAAAAACTGATACCTTTTTAAAAGCATCCTTTCTTCAAAAGAGATTTCATTCTGAAAATAATATATATGACAAAATGTTGTTAAAGTCAGAAAACAAATAACAATTCCTGATTTCAACGTCACTGGCAAAGAATTCCTATTATGTCTATAACCATTTCCGAAGTTTTACATTTTTATTCCAGTCTTTCAGTTCCTTTGTTAATAGAGTTAAAGTACAATATAATAGTGAACAGAATAACATCACGGGTAGGACTGGGAATAACTGTCAGAATCAATTGGGAAATAGAGTCAACGCATTCACAACATTTCCCAGGACATAAAAGCTCAACGGTGTAGCCATATGATGGTCCTCGGCCAGTTATCCCAACTCATATTAGTTTCAATGTCTTTCACTGCTTTGATTGTCGCAAAACAACGGCAGTCTTTGAAATCACTCCTGAACCAAATCAGGAAATGGGATATCCGAAATGCTTTTGTTGTTTAAATTTGTCCGGATGGTTAAACAGCGCAATGCGTCAAAACTAATCGAACACATTTTGATTTGGACTTTCCGCAAAGGAACATCATTTTATATTTGTTCTTTCAGACGCATTTCTCGAACACAGTTGCTCGCCTCGACTTGACAGAATTTTCCCTTCCATTTTTCACTTGCTTTATTTGTTTGTCTTTCAGTGGCGACACCCTTTATTGTTTCGTCCTCTTGTTATCCGTACTTTAAAGTAGGCGCTTGATACGCATGCGTAAAAACAACAAAGGCGTAGAGTGCAGTGTCCACCCTGGTCCATTTAAGGCTGAACTCATCAAGAGCAAAAGTTTACGCAGTGTAACCACGAGATTAATGGAAATATGATTTAATCGTAGGCATGTAGTTTGGCATATTTGCACCCGAGACTTGCTCAATAAAGACAAAGATTTTATGTAACATGTTTTTATGAACAGTAACAAAGTATATGACTATCATTGAACATACGAGTCTTTTTCGGAATCTATATATATGAGCATTATTATAAGGTATTTATGACACTTATTTATAAAGGAGACAATAAGTTTAAAACACTCGGATTCGTCTATTTAACGTTAAGTAGCCACTGGTATGTACCTCCATGAAAAAGCGATGTCTAACGTTTAAAGTTAAAATTTTAGTTTTAATTTTAAAGCTGATAGATTAAATTTAATATTTCTAACCAATAAAAATAATATGCTGAATTTCAAAATTAATTTAATTTAATTTCGATGTTTGACTTTTTTAATTTAGCGCCATTTATCAAAATGTAAAAAAAAATTATTAAAAAGATTTTAAATTAGTAAATGATTTTCCGAAATTTTATTTGACAACTATTAATTAATTGAAAGTATAATATGACTTGAAAAAAACTATTATTTTCATTATTTCTAAAATATCACAAAGATGCATTAATACACATTTATTAGCATCACTATATTTAACAACTTTTAACAGCTTCGTGACAGCTTGATTACATATATTTTTATCTAATGTTGTTCTAATTAAAAATTAATTGAGGATTATAATGTGAGCATCTTTTAAATATTCAGTAATCTTAAAAAAATTAAGAAAATATTCTCCGTGATGGAATATTTCATTGTATTTTAAAGAATATTGGTTCTAAATTGACTATTGATATGGCTCTCACTTTTGGATAATGACGCCAGTGTGCTACTGTATGTTATACGATATCTTAAAAATTGAAATGGTTCAATTTAAAAAAAAATATTTGATGTTTTCAGAATGTGATAAGCTTTGCGGTATAAGATTAGAAAGTATATTTCCACTCAATAACAATATTTTCTAATAGTTACATCATTGGAACTGAATTTTAAAAGATTGAAAATATCAAAAAATTATCTAAATTAATATTGTATAAAAATGAATGTAAATTTTGAAAAAAATCATTTTTCATCGAAATTTCTTTTTCTGAAGACAATATTGTCCGTAATATTTATAATTCATAGAATCAATTAAAACAGCCAAACAATTAAAAAATCTCTTCTATATATTGCAATTTTATTGCATTTTTGTCATTTTACGATTCAGAGCAAATTTTCATGAAGACAGGGTTCGATTTAACAGAATAAAATTGATAATTTAAATTCTCCAAAGAGTTTTGCTTTAAACCTAAAATTATAACGAATTTCATGAGGTGAGACACTTGTAAAATTATAGTCTTTTTATTAACACTTTTCAAAAAACAAATATTTCTAAAATTAAGTTTTATCAAAATTCGACAATTGTATGACATTTTGCAAGAATTTCGAAATTAATAGGTTAAATTTATGATAATTTATAAAACATCCACTGATGAAAGAAAAATAAGATTTTAAACAAAATTTTTAATGTTCGAAAAAGATTAAAAATGTAATTAATTATGAAAAAAACATTATTTCATTTTTCCGCGTAACATAAAGATTTCAATGATCAAACTGTTTTCATTATGTTTGGAAATTCTTTCATCACATCAGAGTATGCAAATATTTTAGCAATTTTGTAGAGGCAAAAAAGTCAGATAGGAACAAGACAATAAATTGCTGTAACTTGAACTATCTTTAAATGAGTTAAGACGATTCTTTCCAAACAATCTAGTATCAAATATAACATCTTAATAAAATATTTAGTTGGAACTGAAAAAAGGTTTGAAAACCAAAATAATTGCGTTCTCTTTAGCGACTCATTTATTTCACATGATTGAAAAGCAGATTTTAATTTGCTAGCCTGTCATTGATACTCCCTTACAAATGAGTTTAATGATAATGAAGTAGATAAGATGTGATCATTGAGACTTTGCTTTGCTAAATATATTGCAATCTGATTGCTATCATTTCAAAGAGTTTCAATATTCAATTCGAAAGAATGGAACATCATTAATAAATCAGTTGTGATTTGATTTTCGAAAAATATATATCATAACAATTAGGGGCAATTTTAAGGGAAATATTAGAAATATCTAGAAAAAGATTGAATTCATATGAATCTGTTTGTCCGAGAGGAGCCTGTGAGCTATGAGGTGCTGAACCACCACAGCGTTGATAATGGC
Organism: Ascarosepion bandense; assembly: GCA_037127315.1. Taxonomy (NCBI): domain Eukaryota; kingdom Metazoa; phylum Mollusca; class Cephalopoda; order Sepiida; family Sepiidae; genus Ascarosepion; species Ascarosepion bandense. The sequence goes on from JBBBDQ010000265.1 coordinate 77,660, forward strand.
TTCGAACACTTAGTTTTAAGTGACTTCACAATATACACAGTCAGAAGAATCAAAGATAATCGCCCAGATATCATGATCAAAATCCACAAGAACAGAATGTGTTTTCTTATTGACATGCAAATTGTAATATGTCGTTGAAGACCTGTCAAAATATAATGATTTTGATGTAGAAAACTAACAAAATATGGCACATGAGAATATCAAAAATTACAGTTGTATTTAAAGCTCTAAGTATAATTGTAAATAATTCCGATAAACTCATAAGAGGGATTCTTTCTAGAATATGCCTAAAAGAAACACAAAAATACTGTACTTAAAAGTACAGTTTACATATTACGAAGATCTTTATCTATTTAAAATGTATGTAATCCTTTTCTTTAATAAAATAACCAAAAGTAAATGTCATTAAACCGTTTCTGAAAAGGGTTTAATGACAGAAAATTGTGTACAGCAGACACCCAAAGAAATAATAGAATCCCTGGAAACCCCAGCTTAAGAGATATACAAAAAATTGTCTTATTAAGTACAACCCACACACTAAGGCAAACTTTATCTATGTAATGCTGGGGATGATAAGGAAAATAGAAAAACATGAAATGGAGCCATAACAACACGCCACTACCTGCCTTAGGTCTCCCCGCAGACTTGGTTGGTAGTGAGACCAAAGCAGAAATCGAAATATGATGAAAAATGACATAATAATAATAATAGAAAGAAAAAACTTGCCTATTAATTGACATGGCTTGATAATTAATATGGCTTCATAATTAATAAAACTTGCCTATTAATTTATATGGCTTGTCCAGCGGATTGTAACACAGCAACCAAGGAATTAAAAAAACTGTCAAAATATAAAGACCTCGAAATTGAAATAGTAAAAATGTGGAAATTGAAAACAAGAATCGTGCCAGTAATAGTATGTGCACTTGGAATGATAAAATGGATAACGATAAAAAATGGAAGAAAACAACACATTGAAAGAATCCCTGGAAACCCAAGCTTAAAAGATATACATAAAATTGTCTTATTAAGTACAGTCCACACATTAAGGAGAACTTTGTTTATGTAACGCTAGGGATGCTAGTGGAGATAGAAAAAACAGGAAATAGAACTATAACAACACATCACGACCTGCCTTCCCGCAGACTTGGTAGGCAGTGCGACCATAGCAGAAATCGAAATATGATGAAAAATGACAACATGATAACAATAATAATAGAAAGAAGAAGAAGAAGAAGAAGAAGAAGAATTAATTTTTATAGCATAGTCCATAATAGAAAAAAAGGAAAGTGAGAATTATAAAACATTTTCTATCATAAAACTTGACTTTGTAAGAAAGAAGAGAAAGACAGCTAGGAAGGATAAAAGAAAGAAAGAAAGAAAGAAAGAAGGAAAGAAAGATGAAGAGAAAAATCACAAGGAAGGATAGTAAAAAGAAAGAATGAAACAGAAAAAAGAGGAAGACAAGTAGGAGAGATAGTAAAAAGAAAGAAAGAAAGAAACAAACAAACAAACAAAGAAGTAAAGAAGGAAGAGAAAGATCACACGGTAGGATAGTAATAAGACAGACGGAAAGAATGAAAGAAAAAAGGAAGAAAGAAAAGAATGACAACTAGCAAGGATAGCAAACAGAAAAAAGAAGGAAAGAAAGAAAGATAGAAGAAAGAAATAAAAATGAAAGTAAGAAAGGAAAGAAAACTAGGAAGAATAGAAAACAGAAAGAAAAAAAGAAGGAAAGAAAGAAAGAAGGAAAGAAAGAAAGAAAGAAAAAATAAGTAAAAAAGGGAAATAAACTAAGAAAGATAGTAAAAAAGAGAAAAAAGAAGAGGAAGGCAACTAGGAAGAATAGAAAACAGAATAAACATTGCAGAAAACTGACAAAATATAACGAATGTCTGATAATGAAAACAAGACTTAATATGCAAAAATGAGAAGAAGAAAAAAGTCCGTTATTAGTTACGCAGAGGCCACTTAAATAGGAAAACAAAATATATGCCCTCAAAATATGTATACTTCATTGGACATTATAAAAGCGAATTAAATGTAAAATGTTTGAACGGAATTGTTTGATTGCATTTATTTATATTTTTTATAAAAAACAGAATCCAATGAACTAGTAAACACTTCTTATGTCGAATTGGAAACAACAGAACAGACAGTTACATGTAAATAAATATAAAAAGATAGCTTAATTATAAATAAACAGTATTTGACTCGATAAGTACAAAGTGATTTAGTTGGAACACTGGCACAAATGCTTAGAGTCTTAAACACAAGAAGAATTATATATGAGTCAAACATAGATGACGAAAAATGTACAATTATGTGCTTTCTTGAAAATAATTCCAGGTGAAGAATCTATCTCGAAACATAGAAATGTCCGTGTCGCAATGTACAATTGACACATAACTATATATATATATATATATATATATATATATATATTTCGACTTTTTCCATATAAATATATATACTTCAAATTTTTCCATGTCAAAGAAACTGAGGAATAAAAAGGCGCGAATTGAAGCCGTATTTACTGGAATATGCTCTCTACCAAAATGGCGGGATGTGTTGAAGGTTAAAACATCATTTTTGTTAATGATTACAAAAAATATATTGACGATTTCAGTTGATTTTAATTTGATTGCCAGCAAAATTCTACTGATTTTAGAATAAAATCTATACAATATGAATAAAGTTGTCACTGATAAATAACAAAACAGTGGTGAAAATGACTAAAAGACAGAAAGACCACAGGTAAAAAATTCACGAATAATAAAAGATAATGAATTAATTGTCTCAGGTGTCGATGCAAACCCACTACTCAAAACCGTTATAAAAATGCCAGACAGTCTCAGAAAATAATTAGAATCCACTTATCTAGTGATATGTAAAGAGATTTTGCAATAGAACCTATCGACTCAGTCAGCAGCAAAAGAAAATTTTCCCGACTTTCTATTTCCTTAATTTTTTCTCTTCCTTTAATTTTCTTTCGAATTCGGATTTGATCAACGGTGCGCATTTTCGAAACAGATTCTTCCGCTGTTTCTGACCCGTTCTCTCTCTAGCCACCCATCGTCATTTTCTTAAAAAGAACAAATACAATAAAAAAAAGAAAGACCATTACCATTTGCGCATTGTGAGCTGGACACTCATGAAACGTCTCGGTGATCAGTCGCTAACGTGAAAAAAAGGATGAAATAATCAATAATTTATTTAAAGGGGGCCAATATATAATCTGTAGGCTTGTCTTTCAAAGAAGACATGTATTTTATAACTCGAATAAACTCACTTATATGATATAAATATGTGTTGTCACAAACATTAAACATTCATATGTGTGAATGCTGCCATAATCGTTGCCTTCTGCTAATATTTTCTGATCCTCCTAAACGACATCATAATCACCATTAAACCCATCCAAATCTCATTTAATCCTCCACACTGTCCGCAGATTGGCGCTCAAAGACTCCGAAATGTTCTTGTTAGATCTTCTGAATCAAATACATGCCGTTTTCAATATTTTGGCGAAGTGAATTACGTCATAATGCTCTTATTTTCATAGCCACGACACAACTGATCCTGCTAGACAGTGCATCATGATTAAATTATAATTTTTAGAAAAGATAGGTTCAGAGCAAAAGTGATAACTATCGAGGGCACAAAACCAGTGGAAATACAGGACTGTTCAAAAGTATTAGGACAGGAACTATTTTATATTTTATGGGGAACAAAATAAAGTTTAAAATCACCCCTGTCCTAACACTTTTGCACACTACCCCCATGGTGTCACATCTGGGTACGTTTAATAGGACAAGAATTTATTTATCAACAAGACAATGACCCTAAGGTACCTGAAATATTTGTAAGAATTATTTAACTTAAAAGGAAGAGGAAGAAAGTCTTCGGAATTTGAATTGTCTCCCACAAATCCCTGATCTCAATCCTATTTAACATCTGTGGGATACTTTGGATAAAAAAAAAGATAGATCTAATGTTACTTCTGAAGACACACTTTGGGAACAAATGCAAATTGCTTGGCAGGAGATACCATTAGATTCATTGAAGAAGCTTGTGTTGTTAGCGCCTGACAGAATGAAGGCTGTGATCAAAGCAAAAGGCTATTATAAAAAAATATTAAATTTATTTTGTAGCAAGTATTTTTGGGAGATTAATATTGACCGATTTAAAGAATACATTAGCCCAGTTGCAAAGAATAACGTTTCTGTTTTGGCTAAATCAAAGGTAAATCTATTGACTGGGAAAATTAATGGTCAGCAATCAACAAACTCCAAAGAAAAGGAAACTGCATTTTATATTGCAAAAAATATTGACAATTAAAAGCATCATTAATTTTAGCTGGACAAGGTAATGTGCGCACCCACGCACACATACACGCACTCGCACGCGCGCGCGCGCACACACACACACACACATATATATATATATATATCTCAAAAAGAGAAACTCTTTGCTAACCATATATCTTACGAATTGAAATTACTGCACACATTTTACACTATATGAATTCAATAAAATACACACACAACGAAACCCAGTCACTTAGCACAATGTCTATATGCAATTTCCATATGCGTATTATATATTGGATTGAGAGAAAAGCTCATAGCGATCTTTAAGGGAAATTAAAACACAAAACAATATTTTAACTATTAAATATGTTATCAGCTATATACGAACCATATTGCTACACTATCATTCTCCATTTTTCCTCCAACTTAAACATTCCATATTCACAGAATTTCTGTGGTTTCTCGGCAAAGAACTCATTAAGAGTTTTTAAAGTTAGGTAAAGAATTAAAATTACCATTGAGAATTCAAGAATCAGAATAAATGAAAATTTCAAAGAGCAATGTCTGGTGAATATGGCAAATGGGGTAACGCAAGCTGTGACATTTTTTTCCGCGTCGCCAAAGAAACGCAATGTTTGGTATTAACCTGATCAATATCGCCCCTGTTCCGCCATTCTGGACATTTTTCTTAAAATGATGCTATATATATATATATAGTTAAATAAAATAAAGACAAGAGGAAAACTGTATTTTAAATCGCCTATGCGTTTCGTCCTATGATGGACTTTATCAAGGCAAAAAGACGAAATGAGCTTTATTCTAAATTATGTATCTATAAACAAACAACTTTGGCAACCACAAAGACGCTCACAAATCGTTTCAAAGATCAACAGAATATTTTAGTTTTTAGAATTTCTTCATGTGTAGTGCAAAATCACGAGATATTAAAATGAATGGAATTTGACCGTTTTCTTTGAAAACTGTTTATTTCGTGTGCTAGTCTGTTTTAGAATTTCTTCATGTGTAGCGCAAAGACATGAGATGTTAAAATGAAGGGAATTCAACCGTTTTCTTTAAAAAATTTTTTATGTATGTTAGTCTGTTTTAGTATAATTTCCATAAGTAAAATCCGAAACGAACATCATATCATCTATATATATATATATAGAGAGAGAGAGATGTTATGATTTTTGTTTAGGATTTTTATTTTTCTGAAAATATGTTTATTTCGTTTTTTGTTCTGGGCTACAATCTTTTGATATTTTGATTTAAGCTGTGAAGCTTCTCTAACTTGTTCTGTTTAGCTTTTCATATATTATGTATTTTTCTGAGATTTTTATTTTTTTTTCATAAATTCTCAGAATTCGATTTGATCCCGTTTTTTAAGATACAATAAATTATTCTCTTTTATCTCGAAGCTGAACTGACCATAGTTATTAATTCTTGATAAATTCCGTTTCCTTTTGTTTTGAATTGGAATTGAAATCATTCTCAATAATTTTTTTCTGAAAGCATGAATTACGCTGTTTCATTGAAAATGTAAAATCCAATGAAGTCTCATTTTCTTTTAATGATTTGAAAATTATTGCATTGACTTAGATCACAATCTTTATTAAGACTACGATCTGGTTTGCAAAGGATTTGCCGATCATGTCTCGAAAGAGACATGACTGACTGAGCAGAAGATTGCTTTCTCCGGTAGACTGGTTGCCAACCAATGCTACAGAACCCAATATGTTCTCTTATTTGACCTATAGCTGGAGGGAAGAAACTGATTAATACCGTTCCTAAAGGTATTTGAGCGTAAGTGTATGCAAAGTATTCAACTGGAATTCGAACTCGGCTCTACAGATTTCTTGTTCCGAGTCGATATTCACTGCACCACAACGCACATCCCACCCATGTTATAAGGATAAATATGGACAGACTAAGAGAACGAAAGAAAGAAATCTTATTCTTGACTGACAGATTGTGGTTTATAATTCTTTTGTCTTTTCGTTTCTTTTTTCCTTTGTTCTTTTTTATATTTCATTTTAATATGTAAAGCTCTGATCACTTGACATGGCGTGATTACATCAAGTCTCTAAGCGGAAGAAGGACATTTTTTCTTTCTTTCTTTCTTTTACTAATTCCTCACGGAACTGACAACTGTAATATAATTGGCCTCCCTCATCCACAACTGCGTATCATTTTTCATTAACAGGATTTTCTTAACACAATTATTCAACATTCAATTCTGAATTTGCCCAACACGGGCTACGAATCTATTTCTGCATTTCCCTCTCTTTTATCCTTGTTTCTTTTTCTATTCACATCTGTACATCTATCACATCTTGTCTATTTCTTTCGAATTATTTTCGAATCACATTTTCACAGCCCCTCTCTATTTTCTTCTCTTTTTCGTTTTCTCTTTCTTCTTCGCTTTCATTTCTGCTTATATATATATATATATATATATATATATATATATATATATTATTGTCATCAGCAGACAGATCTGTTTTGCTGTATCACAGCTCATCAGTACGGTTAGACTCCGATAAACTTATTTATAAATGGAACTTTGTCTCTGTGCGTGTGTGTGTGTGTGTGTGTGTGTGTGTGTGTGTGTGTGTGTGTGTGTGTCCGTTACCTAAAGACTCCGAAACGGCTGAACTGATTTTCTTGAAAATTTACACAGTTGTACTATAAGCGTTTGCGTGTGTTCTTAGCTAGGTTTTGTGTCGAGGTACCCCCGATAAATATCAAAAACCGATAATCGAAAAAATCGGGTTATAGAAGGAGTGGTCCGATTTTAATCAAATTTGATACACTCATTGTCAAAGAAACGATATTCAGAAGTTTCAAAATTGCAGTTCTTACTATAGTGCAGAAAATCGATAATATATATATATATATATATATATATATATATATATATATATAACGCAAGATGTTTGTATGTGTGTCTGTTTATCTTTCTGTATGTACTTTATACAAATCAACAATTTAGAAAATATACAGTATTGTAGGAACATTCTTACCAACAATATATTTTCGAAGGAAGAAACTTATTACCATAACACATTTTTAAAGGAAAACAATGTTTTGTATAACACATTTCTGAAGGAAAAGAATTATTACCAGCAATACATTATTAAATACAAAATTAGAAGATATTTTCAGTTTTCTAAAACAAAAAATAAAAACAATTTTTCATCACAATCTGACTTAATCAATCTTCTGACTACAACCGAAAATTAAAAAAAACCTTAAAACCTCCACGTTTTTGACATTAAATAATCTACAGAGGTTGATATTCCGTTAAACAAAACTCCAACTCAAGTATGTCTCATTAAATAATATAGACCTCATGGTTGTGTATTTTTATAATAATCCTACGAAGTCCTCTAATTGTCTTGTTGATATTCATCATACATTGATAGGAAAATTATAAAAACAGATACTACGTCTGCGATTTACGCGTTACTCTTAACCAATGAATTTCTTCTTGTGACTGGCGTGTGTATACACCGCTTATATATAGCACGCTAAAATTTTCATTCTCTCGTTCTATGCGCCTATAGCTTAGGGAGTAGAGACTCCAACTGGTATCAAATTTGTAGTTTCAATCCCGGCATAAACAAGGAGATGTCTAGTCACACTGATGAGCTGTGATACAGCAAAACAAGCTTGTATATGGATGACTTACGAAAAGAATAAATGGATCCCTATTTTTCATCTAATATATTTTTATTCCGTCAATTTTTACATTTAGCAGATACTTGATTTTGATTAGAACTGTAATGATTAATGTACTGTTTTAAAAAGAATAAGACTATCAAACTATCTATCTACTAAAATACAGGTATCCATTAAATAACGTTTAAAGTAACTTGTGACTGTGTATGTGTGTGTGCTTTATATATATATATATATATATATAATAACAATAATAATATTAATAATTGTTATAATATATTTCAACCCATCTCGACAAAAAACCTCCGAGTATAAACTCGGAGGGGAAAAAAGGGGAAATAAAAAAGAAACAAATTAAATACTTAAACATACTTAAAAAGAAAAAAAAACTCCGAGACGAGAAGCCTAACACTAAAGCGCTCAATACAATAGTAGGGCAAACAAATAAGAATAAATCTAACTTACAGCCAACAGACCGACCTAGGTTTCACCTGACGGATCGTCAGGGCAAGTCGGCCCTGTCGATCTGTTAGGTGAAACCTAAGTAGGTCTGTTGGGTCCAAGTTAGATTTATTCTTATATATATATATATATATATATATATATATATATATATAAAGAAACTATGAAGAGGCACTAAAAAATTCTGGCCACACAATCCCCAACCAAATCCTTGAATACAGTCCCCAACCAAACAGACAAATAGAAAACAACAATAGAATATGAAACATTATCTGGTTCAACCCACCATTTAATATAGAAGGATACACCAAAATAGAACAAATATTTTTTAAACTAATCGATAAACCTTTTCCAAAAAGCTCAGAACCAAATAAAATTATTAATAGAAATATAATCAAACTGAGTTATAGTTGTACTAGTAATTTAGAATATTTCATAAAGAAATAAGACGCCAGAAACATAAAGAGCAACGTAGAAAACAAAATCTCTAATAAGGAATGTAACTGCAGGGATTAAAATAAATTACAACTTCAAGGACTTTCTAATACAAAAGAAGTAATTTGCAAAGGAAAAATACATGACTTAAATGGTCAAAATAAAACATATTTGGGATCAACCAAACATACATTTGGACAGATGGTTTAATCACAACTCAAAATTTAAACTGCAAAACATAAAAAATTATACTAGATTGGATAGCCACGTATGAAAATTGAAACTAAAATATGGAAAAAACCCAGGCATAAAGTGGAGTATAGTAAAACAACCAACTTTACATATTTTGCCATCATTTTGGTGGCAAAATATGTAGACTGGTGAGGAAGAAAAGTTAGATATTATGTTATTCACAAACAAAAATGAATTAATGAATGAAAGAAGAGAAATTATGACTAAGATTAGTCAGTCAGTTAAGTGCCATACGTGATACACGCTTGGGCGATCATGTCTCCAAAGAGACATGACTGAGTGGGCAGAATATTATCCTGCACTAGGTTGCCATTGCGTTCTGCGGTAAACTGGTTGCCAGCCAAAACTATAGAACCCAATCTCTCCTGTTATTTAACCAATAACTGGATGGAAGAGACGGATTAAAATCTTTCACAAGGGTATTTGCGCGTAAGTAAATGCAAGGAATTCAACTAGAATTCGAACTCGGCTCCCTGATTTCTCGTTCCGAGCCGATATCCACAGCGTCACAACGCACGAATTGCAGCCATACCAAAAATAAGAATTAGGATCACTCAACCATGTATGAAAACGTCATAATTTTTCTAATTTTGAAAATTGCGCGTTGATCCCCGTTACATGAGTTCTTAAAAAAACGGTAAAATCAGTTATTATAAATCGCCTGAAGACAAAAGAATTACAAATGTATGAATACATATATATATACTCTAGCATCTACACATCGTTCATTCAGCAATGAATTAGAACGCTCACAGCTGTTGGGCGTATATAATGATAATATACACGCAAAAAAGTATGCTTCCTTCTACCGAGCGCTCATAGCTCAGAGGTAGAATCGCCTACTGACGTCATTTTGGTCGGGTGTCAATCCTGGGTAAAAAGCAATCGGATGTCTAACCGTACTGATGAGCTGTGATACAGCGAAACAGATCTGTCTGCGGATATATATATATATAAAGAGAATAAAGAGACAAGAGAAATACTAACTTTGTCATAGCCGACTTCGTTATATTATTGTCACATTTTATTTAAATTGCTCTTTCCTCAGAATTGATCACACACATACACACACACATATGCACACACACACATATGCACACACACACACACAAATATGCACACACACACATATATATATATAAGAAAATAATATAAGAAAAATATAAAATATTAAACTAATGAAGTGTGTGCGTTCATTATTTTCTTCATGTCCGACACATTTGATTTATATATTATTATATATTATTTTCTCATCATTATGGATATAAGTATAGATGTTTCTTTGTGAGTCCCTAGTTATTTCACTCTTCATCAGATTCATTCAGGTTTATGTCCATTTCTATTGCCGTCTATTACACAACTTATCTAATCATTTATTCACATTGCATTTTCCCTACTTACCTATCTTCATTTATTCATATCATCTTTTCTTTCTATTTCGTTTTATTTCTTTTTCTATTTCACTTGCCATCACACCCTTAACTATGCTTATCGAATTCCCTCTTTTTATTTAGCTGCAAACACAGACTCTGATAATGCAAATATTAAATTTATTTTTCATCTGTCTCTTTCCCTCACCACATCCTGCCAATGAGAAGGTCAGTGCAAAATTCTCCAGGGGCACTCATTCGTATCGTAATTATTATTATCCGGACAATGGACCACACCCAGTCTATAAACCCCAATACCCAACCCGCAAATAGTACTTCAATATCTTTTCCTTCATTCTATCCGACGTATACATTCTCTATTTTTGCCTTGTTATAAGGTCAACGTACATTGTGCCTCTAACTGTTTTTTTATTAGAAAATAATGAATACGTCATGAGAGTGGATCCCGATTCTTTTGTCTAATCTGATTGGATATTTAGTTTGGAAAATAATTCCATGATGATAATGAACATCATGATTCTAAGTGTACATATATACGAATTATAAAAATAATGTAAATTTGTCTCAGCAATGATGATGATCATTGAAAATTAGTATTATAATATTCATTTCACTAAACTGTATAATTTAAAAGCATTATAATAATAACCGTTTCTTGCTTGAAGATAAAGACCAAGTTTGAATCGAATACAAACTAATGATTTAAAAATTCCAATAATAATAATAACGCAGAGGACTGAGGAAAAATTTTAACATTTTCATCAAAATTGTGGGTCTGCTTTACTGTGAAGTTCAATTGTGTACAAATAATAAAATGTACAAAAATAACCCAAAAGTATAAATGTTATTTTAGTTACCGTCACTGAAGCTAAGATTGAAAATCAGTTTGTAAAAATGAAAAGTAGTTTTTAAAACTTTATTTTCATTTTAATATCAAGCAAATAAATAAAATTCAATATTGCCATTACAAAAACCTGTTTGCCGTATTTCAAAAATAATTTAAAATAACACGAAGTAATTTTCATTTTAAAATTGTTGATTTGCTTTTATTTTAGCGGTATTTTTAGTCATGTGTGTTATTAGAATGTAATTCTTTATTAAAAATTTTCTAAATGTAAAATAAATCTTTTTGAAAATATATTTGAATAATATCAGCTGAATTAAAGTATTATTAATCTTAGTAAGAAAAACTATTTACTTTTAAGTTTGAAATATCGCAGAAATGCATTTTACACGACAGCAGCTGTTTATTCAAGATGTTCATGTGCTGACAGCAGGATGACGGAGAAATGTTTACTTGTTTTGTTTTACGTGAACTTTATCTGTAAAACATAATTGAAGAAAATAACGGAGGCGCGACATTTTGATATAATTCTTTAGTACTCAATAATATACAAAAATTAGGAAAATATTAATCGTAATCTAATGTTTTATTTAATTTAAGTTTCTTAAAATTTAAAATTTCCATACCTATCGCTCTTATTTTCTGATAATGTCGTGGATGAACATCTGTATCTACAAAAATTGGCACGTTACTACACAAAAAATCAATTAAAAAAAGGAAATCAATTCTTGTAAAAAATAATTACTCATCGATTTTTTCTTGATCTCCGTAATATATCTTATATATAAAAGCAATTAAAAACTTTTCTGATTAAATAATGTCTTACCTTTATCGGATATTTATTTTAAGATTAAGAACATATTTTTGGTTCATGATATTTTTGTTTTACAATAAATTGCTTTTAACTAATATAAATATGAAGTGGGTGAAATTAAATTTCTCGAAAATTTTATGAAATTAAGTAAATGGGGTAACAGGTGTAAAAAATATCTTTAGCATTTTGTCATTTATTGTATAAAAGTCTAGAAATGTTCATTAAAATCAGACAATTGTTTGATTTTTGCATGTTTTTCGAAATCCCTCTGTTTTTGTCGAAAAAATGAAGCTAAAATTACATTTTTTTTTTAATTATATCACCCAGGGTAAGGCGGTAAGGACATTAGTGTGTAGGGGGCTACGTAAGAGTGAAAAGATTGGAAAAGAGAAAGCCGGAAACCACATCCTAAACAGGGAACAAGGGATGAGCCTCTACACCTGTTCAATAGACGTGGGTGGAGTGTGAACCGGGAGATAGTTCAGTCTATCTACTCCAATTGAAAAAAAAATAAAAATAAAAATTTGATAAATAAACAAAAAGGAAAAGTGAAAAGATTGGAAAAGAGAAAGCCGGAAACCACATCCCAAACAGGGAACAAGGAATGAGCCCCCACACCCGTTCAATAGACATGAGTGGAGTGTGAACCGGGCGATAGTTCAGTCTATCTACTCCAATTATGTTAATCTTTTGATCCACAACTCGCGCTTACACAAGAAAACCAAGAATTTTACCAAATTTTTTAACTTGCTAGCACGGATGAAAACATTTAATTGAATAATTATGCTTTCTTCCCCACCTCTTGATAATAACATAAAAATTTTGACGATATTTTGTTTCTTGTTTTTTTCTTAAGTTTGGTTCATTTTACATAATACCTATTTTAATATTATAATATGCTATTTTTTCCACGAATTTATGGAGGCACATCTATCAGGAAGAGCACAACTTTTGCATAGTGTCTATTCAACCATTTATCTAGTTTAAGTTTGTTTATATTAACATTTCTAGAATTTCCAATTTCTTCATTTTCTAATTTCTTCAGTTTAGGAAGCGTCCTGAATAAAAAGTTCTCAGGTATTTATCGCTTTGTTCAATCTACTGAGTGTAATTTCTCATATTTTTTCGTTATTCTTTTAAATTTTTGCAGCCGTCTATCTTTTTATTTCCATTACCTTAATTGAATTTTTTTTTCCGGTAGTCCTTGATAATGATTATTCTCGTTCATACTAATATTACTACTGCGACTATAACTGTTGTTATTAACAGTCATTTTTACTTCAGATTATGTAAACAAATGAGTTTAAATATAACCAAAAAAAAAAAAAAAGAAAATAAATGTGGTCATTGCATAGAGAGAAACCTATACAAAACTATTATTATTATTAATGTTGATGCTATTGTTGTTGTTTTTGTTATTATTCACTCATTCAGTGTTCACTTCATAAGTAACTGGTAACTTACACTGTATCGTAATTAAGAGAAAGTTTCTTCAGTATTCCAGCCCTTGCTTGGCATTCAAGATGTTTTCAAAGATGACATCGCTTGATGAAAGGTCACTCCGTACGTCTTCATATCCCACAACATTCTCATAATTCCTAACAATGTCGAGATGCTTATCAAAGTGTACAATTTGCTTTATATCTATTTTCTATTGTTAAAAAATCTGCAACTTTTTTTAAATCGTTTCGCTCCATGCAAGGCGGTAACGCCACTGATGCGCAGGGGGGTTACATAAGAGTAAAAGATTAGATAGGAGAAGGAGAGTAAAGAGAAAGACGAACCAGTTACAGGGGGTGTCAGAGAAAGGAGCAAGAGTTGGATAGGAATACAGGTGTGATGACAGTTGCGAGGGTAAAGCGAATGGAAAAGATATATTGGGTGATGTAGAAAAAACTAGAGTCAAGTGGTTAAGAGATGTGTACTGATATTGCATTTAAATTCCTGGAAGTTGTAACACTCAGGAAAGCAAGAATGTGGAAGAGAGTTCCACGGGCTGGAAGTGCGAGAAAAGAAACTGTTGGAGTAGAATTGTCGTCTGCATTTAGTTGATCTAACTGAGAATGGGTGGGACCCTGTTGACTGTCTGGTTACATGAGTAAACTCCTGTAACAGAGGTGCCAGTGACTTAAGTTCGTCGGAGCAGAAGCCATGAAAATATCTATAGAAAAGACAGAGGGAAGCCAAATCCCGTCGGTGAGAAAGCGGCTGAAGTCGAGCCAACAAATCGATACCTACCACATTACTGATTCTCTTTTGGAGCCTGTCATAAACACTGACATGAACAGCGATGGTGTCTGGCAGCAGTATTCCATGCACGGACATTTACTGCTATATATTAATGTTTTTACTATAACAAATTCTTTGCGGTATGTGATTTTGTTCTGAATCTCAAAGTCAAAGGAAGGATTCTGATAAGTAGTTATAGCCGTGACCAGGATGATATTAGTCTAATCACTTGCAAAGTTACGTTTGGGACATTTTCCATTTGATATCTCTTTTAATTTTTGGAGGCTAACTTACTTCATCCGATAATAATTTCATTCGCAATCTTTATTCTGTTGCTTTCTTACATTTTTTCTATAGTATAAATGTTGTTTTTTATTAAGCTGTTTTCGAAGTCTTTTTTAGAATGACTCCGTATTTTATCTCATCTTTCCCGAAGTTATCTTCATATCAAATCTTGTGCATCAAATCTTATTGTGAAGAACGATTTTAAAAAGTAATAAAAATCACGAAGTTCTACGAAATAGGAAGTAATTTCAAGATGAATTTCACGGACAAGAGTGAAACAAATTGAAACGGTTATTTTGAAATTTGTTTCTTATATTCATTTTTTATTTTAGCAAAGAATGCCAATCCCTTAAAATACATCGGCAACATTGAATATCAAGGAGACTAATGCGATATTTATTCATCCCCGAGGAAAGTGTCAAAAAGGACTTTATCATATGCCTCCAATATCTAAAACGATGTGATTGCCATGGGACATTATGGTTTTTTGAATTTCTTTCTTCCCTCTATATATATATATATTTCTCTCTCTTTCTATTTCTCTCTCTCTCTCTCTCTCTCTCTATATATATATATATATATATATATATATATATATATTAGTCATCCACATACAAGCCCGTTTCGCTGTATCACAGCTCATCAGTGTGGCGAGACATATCCACTTGCTTCTGGCCGGGAACGAATATATATATATATCTTTCTATTTTCCTCTCTTTTTCTTTAACTCTGTTCCTTTCTTTTTATTATCTCCCTTTATTGTTATTTTCTTACTCGTTTTCCATTTTCTTGTTCTGCTCCATTTTCTCTCCGATTCATTTATATTTTAAACTAGATTATTATAAAACCATAGCTTACATGCATTCGAATATGCATGTCTTAAATGTATGAAATCCATTTTCTTGTATTTCTCCACGGATCGAATTTTATGGGCTTCTCGATGATTATAGCCAGATTAGCACCACCTGAATGAATTTTGCTCACTTAAAGCAAATAAAAAAATCACTAACTATGAGAGGCAATTAAAACTTTCTTGGCCTGACTTACTTCCTGAAATCTGAACAATTGCATTTTTCTTAGAATGGCAGTTAGAAAAGTGGTCTTGCCAGGTAATGTATCAAAAGGTGTTTCCGTCGAACAAAAGTTGGTCAACGTTTTCATTTTCTTGTCATCTTTGTTGTGACAAGCATATAAAAAGATGAATGCAGACAGCACATTTAAATGGAATTCTATACAGAGATAATAAATAGACTGAGATACAGAGTTTATATATATATATATATATATATATATATATATATATATATATATATATTGTAATAGTTGTTGCAATGGTTTATAAATTCATAGTATCAGTACACAAAAATTTTCGCGTTTCGAAGCTACCTTTAGGTGCTTCTCATCGGGTGATGTTTGTATCGAGCACTCTTTATAAAGGTAAATGCATGAACAGCAGGTTAAAAACCTACGCGTTCCACAACTTTATGACAATATATATATATATATATATATATATATATATATATATAGATAGATAGATAGATAGATAGATAGATAGATAAGAATAAACCGAGATACAGAGTTTATATATATATATATATATATATATATATATATATATGCTGTTAAATATAAGAGAAAATGAATGTCTATTATGTTTAATCATGAGCAAAACACTAGTCAATAATGGATTTCCTAACTCCGTTATTGGTCAACAAATTAAAATGTATCTCAACAAAATTAACAATAAGTCTAACAATAATGATAATATTAATAATAATGGTTTACATCAAAATAAACATAACACTATTAACTTATACTATTGCAACCAAATATATAATAATTATAAACAAGATGAAAAAACTCTCAAAAATATAATACGTAGAAATGTTAAACCAGTGGACAGTTATAATCAAATTAAACTCATTATATGTTATA
Organism: Ascarosepion bandense; assembly: GCA_037127315.1. NCBI lineage: Eukaryota > Metazoa > Mollusca > Cephalopoda > Sepiida > Sepiidae > Ascarosepion > Ascarosepion bandense. The sequence continues at coordinate 94,304 of JBBBDQ010000265.1, forward strand.
AAAAATTCGAAACAATTGCCTTCATGGTCTCTAATAACCCTACAATCACTAAACTAAATTCTCTACAAAAAACCAATGTAGTGTACCAATTTACATGTCCATTCAGAGATTGCATCTCTGATACTCATAAAAAAACCCAGTACATATATTGGATTGAGTAAACCCACGCTCTCCCGTAGACTTACATATCATCTTTCTGATCAGAGTACAATTAAACAGCATTTCTCTGAAAAACATAAACATGTAGGTAATATCAGACAGATTTTAGTCAACAATACGGTGGTCCTTACTCATACACACAGTAAGAGGTACCTGCAGATATTGGAGGCCATGTACATCAAATCTAAACAACCAGCACTCAATAAAATCACCTTTAAATCAGGACATAACACATTACATTGTATTTGACTACATGGTTTTTTGTCATTTCTCGCTATCACGCGGTGTGACGTCATAAAACCGCATTGCAAATTTGAGAACTGCGTTTATTATTTTTGGTAACAATTGACGTTGCCAAGCGGAGTTTTATGTCAACACAAAATAAAATCGTCGGTGATAGTGGATGTTATTATATTACGGTCTAAATATCCTCTCTGAAGATGGCTAATGTGAGCCGAAAGCTTAGAAGCAAATTAATAAAAAATTATCCAAATGTTGGAGAATTTTTGTCTTTATTTTCAAGTGAAATTAAAGCCAAAATACGACGTTTAGAACGGCTCATGATTAAACAGAATAGACATTCATTGTCTCTTATTATTTAACTGCATATGTTTAGAAAATTATTTGCTGCCTCGATACACTATATATATATATATATATATATATATATATATATATATAGTTATGAATTAAGTATACATTGCGACACAGAAATTTCTGTGTTTCGATCGAGATTGATTCTCTTCTTCAGGCAATGTTTGATGTTGGTTGTTTAGATGATTTACATTTAAATGTAAAACTGAGATAGATAGATAGATAGATAGATAGATAGATAGATAGATATTAACATACTGAGATATATATATATATATATATATATATAAATAGCTAGATATATAGATAGATATTGATATATATATATATATATATATAGATAGATAGATAGATAGATAGATATTAACATGCTGATATATATATATATATATATATATATATATATATTAATATACTGTGGTAGATAGATAGATAGATAGATAGATAGATAGATAGATAGATAGATAGATAGATAGATTTTATAGTATACGCTACTTAAAATGTGAATCGAAAAGACGAGCTAAGTTTAAGGGTAATAAATATTAAGAAATAACCAGCTAAAATCTAACGAATGTTTTTTGTTGGTTTTTTAATCAGTTTCACCCCATTCAAGGCAGTAAAGTTATTAAGACACAACTGGTTAATGAGTGTAGAAGAATTATAAAAATAAACATAAATATTGATCGTGAAGAGAAATAACTAACCAAGAAGACATTAAATAACGGTTGACATGGAATTTAATTATCTAAAATTTGGATAAAATGCATGGAGACGGGAGGAATTTGCACTTGTAAGACGTGCAAGAAAAAACAATGTTAGAACTTACGGCTACACCACTCAAGCTCAACTCTTAATTGTTTTGATCTCGATGCCAATCTAGTCAGACAGTCAGTCAGTTAAGTGCCATAGGTAATAGACGCTTTGGGCGATCATGTCTCAAAAGTCACATGACTGACTGATTATCCCGCAGTAGTTTGCCATTGCTTTCTACGGTAGACTGGCTGCCAGCCAATGCTATAGAACCCAATCTATCCTATTATTTAACCCATAACTGGAGTGAAGAGACGGATTAATATTTTTCCCAAGGCTATTTGTGCGTAATTAAATGCAAGGAATTCAACTGAAATTCGAACTCGGCACACCGATTCATAGTTCCGAGTCGATATCCACTGCACCACAACGCACATCCAGTCTAGTACTGCACTTAAATTCAAAAATTCTAGGTACCATAACAAAGAACTCATCCGAACAATTACAATAGAAGTATTTATAGAAAAGCTCACAGAACCTTACGGGGATGGGAAATAGTCTGATGCCGAGCCACCAGATCAGGACCAATAACATTGCTGATTCTTCTTCGGATTTTATCAAGGTGCTTAATATAAATAACTGGGTACTGTGAAATATGTTACAGCAATATTCTAAGCATGAACACATGGTAAAGTTATGTATGATTATTTTATCAAATGTATGGATCCAATTCTCGTGAATCCCATTCGCCACCATATTGACCAGAGGAAAATGTTACACTGGATCTAGCATAGAAAAAACTAGCAGTGCCAGTTTTGTAGAATTAGACACACTACATGTAAACCCTGAAATATTCCTGAGAAAAAGATATATTTTATTTAGTTCTGTGCTTTTATTCAGGTAATTTACAATAAACAAAATATCTCGATCTTATATCTGTTTTATTTAGATACATTTTCTTGAGAAGCGTTTTCGAGCTGAGTGCTGACCGAGTCATTTCTTTTTCATTCAACTACAAGGTATGAGTTGTTGTTGTTGTGATGACAGTCATCCCATTAGTTGCCAAAGGTCATAAGGTAATCTGTGCAGGTAATGGCCTAAAGTGACCACTGGAAAGCGTCAACACCCATAGGGACTGTGTCCGAAGATGAAGATAAATCTAGGAAACGTGGGACATGCTAGACACGAGTGATGAATGGGTCCAAGCATTGAATATGCTATGACTGTTATTGCAACTGTTGACCATGATAATGGATTTGGGGTTGGCAGGGTGGACGTGAAATAAAGGCATAGGAGGAGAGGAGAAGACCGATAACAGAAAAGTGTGACGATGATGAAAAGGGGCAGAGATGCTGAAGTTTAAGGTAATAACGATGATAATAATCAATATAATGAGTTCTGGAAGGGGAAGATAATGACAACGACACACACGCTAATGAAGGTGATTTCAGTTTTTCGAAATCTTTGTTTTTACCCTTCGGGGATACAAAACAATCTTTTGTCCGAGATTCATTTTATACCATTCTATTTGCTTCCTACTTTTTTCTTTGTCTGTGATTTAAACACATCGCATCTTTTTCCTTCGGACATTTCTTCTAATTCTCATTTAAATTCTCCCGTCACATCATATTTTGCACAGATTAGATTTCTTTTTTTTTCTTAATTATTTAACCCGTTTCGGCTTTTCCCTTTGTCATTTTATAACTTTGTCGATTATGATAAGTTGAAAGATTGTGTTGCGCCAAAACAAGAGGATAGGCCTATATTGAAAAACATGGTTCTGATTTTTGGTTTGGAATTAGTACCAAACTGAGAGTACCGTTTTGGGTCTAGAAACATAACCATTTGAGTGAAGCAACCTTATTCTTTTCACTGTTATTTTATTCAACTACTTCGAGATTTTACAGATATTTTTTTTTCAATTTCCCAGGATTTTTAAGTCTTATTATATTAAGAGAGATTTGTGTAAGGAGTGGTCGGAAAGTCCTCACTAACATCAAGAAAGAAACCAAGGGCAGATAACTTAAGTATTTAGACAGATTTTGGGAAATTAGGTCAAACAGAGAATAATTTTTTATACTTTCATAAGCATATTTATTTATTCAGCTTCACAAACTATTTTACCTCCTGTCTTATTGTTTATTATACTTCCCCTCTCTCTCACTCTCTCTCTCTCACTCTCTCTCTCTCTCTCTCTCTCTCTATATATATATATATATATATATATGAGCGGCAATCTTTCAATTAGATATGTTTCATTAAAAACGACCGACAAAGAACATTTTATTAAGATTTCATTTATTTTTTCTAATATTAATACATATTTTCTTTTTCTTTGAGATAAGGAATGTAAAATTGTTCCATAATTTTCAACTTTTCAAGCGCTTTCAGCTTCTTCACAGACCATTTTCAAGGCTGTTATTTCCCCGCTGTTGTTATATCATCATGTTTGATTGTAATGCAATTTTTCGTTTTAGCGTTTTTGAAAAAAAAAAGAAATATTTAAAACTTTGGCATGATGCGCGCGGCTGGGCATAGTGCGAGTGACTGCTTTTTTTTTTTTTAAACTTTCAAATCTCCATTTCCATTTTAAATAATGTAAGGTTGATGGTAGGATAATATTGTTTGATATATAGTGCCACTCTTATACCGAGGTACCTTTAATATTGTGATTTAAATATATTTTTTGTATTTTCAACCAAAAGATAGATTTAAATAACTCTCCTTTTCAAAAAAGGGTGGACACAAAAAATGCATTAAAATAAAACAAGAGGAAAAAACATCCTTGAAAATGGCCTGTGAATAGAATGAAAGCGTGTGGAAAGTCAAAAATTATGGAACATTTTTACATTCCTTGTCTCCAGTAAAAAGGTAACTTGTAAAAATGCTGGAATAAAATAAAAATAGGAGAATTAAATTAAAAATTAATTAAATCTTCCTTCTTGGTTGTTTATATTTATGTGTAACTCTATTTCCAGATGGCTGGTCTTAATATTTTTATTACTTTCAATGATAAGATGGGATTTCTCTAAAATTGAAAAATACAATTATTTTTGTCGAGAAAAATAAACGAATTAATGAAATTAGAGAATCCAATTATGTTTGTCGGGAAAATAACCGAATTGATTGAATCTGGGTAAAACAATCATAGATATAATATTGTCATGATGTTTTGACAAGTTGTTGACTCTGTGTCAAAACTGGAATGTAAGAATTTTCTGTCTTGGGCTACCGAGCTTTTAATACGGACAGGCAAACGAGAGTAAGTTCTCTCGCCCTCAGCAATGAAAGGGTCGGAGATTCAGTCGAAACAGATAACTTATATTAGTTTCATTTCGAGCTAGTAAGTGTTATAGAGAGAGGAACAATTGAACTCAGCATAGCTACCTTTTACCACCCCGGTTTTGTGACTTTTCAATATAACCGGGGGGGGGGGGGAAACGAAATTAGCAGATTTGAGACCAGTAATTTGAATAAGACGATCGAACTGAAATCGGTCTGCTGTTAGAGACAACTTAGTACACCCCGTCTTTGAGAAAATTATTACTGAATGTATCATTCAAATCCCAGCAACTGTTGTGTGCCACCAGCTTGGAATTGCTCATAATTGTGTATATAATCGAAATGAGCTACTTTGACTTGCTTATAATATTTGTGTATATATAGTGGATATCTAAAAAAAATACTCCTGTGGTGTTGCAGTGTTTTACTGATTATATTCCGTTTGCCAACTATCAGCTACAGCGGATCGCGTAAATCTGGTCTTAAAAATTTACTCAGTTTTAAGTGTGTCAGGTCTAACCTAGTCAAAGATTTAACGGGCAATCCTACTTTGACCGGTCCGAGATCAATCAAACACAGCGTTGGCGGACTAGCTAATAATCAGGAAGAATTGGTCTGGGTACTCTTGAGAATCGTGATATATATATATATATATATATATATATATATATATATATATATATATATATTAAATAATAAATTTCGAATCACCTTACCAATATAAAATGATTCAAAATTTATTGTTTAAAAAGTGTTTGCTTTGTAATTATAATCATTGATCCATTTTTGTGGATCATTTTTAATATTTATTAATTTTTATTATTACATTACAAAGATCCACTTGGATTATTTACCAAGGAAATTTTTCTTACCAAGAAACTATATATATATATATATATATGTGTGTGTGTGTGTGTGTGTGTGTGTGTGTGTTAATAATAATAATAATAATTATTATTATTATTATTATTATCATCATAGCATAATGCAAATCAATAGGTAGAACTTTTCTCTGTTAAAACACGATAAATTTACTGCTTGTTGCTTGTGCGTTACCACCGAAATTTTATAGCTATTGACTGAGAATATGCTATTATTATTATTATGTCATTTTTCATCATATTTCGATTTCTGCTTTGGTCTCACTACCAACCAATTCTGCGGGGAGACCTAAGGCAGGTCGTGGCGTGTTGTTATGGCTCCATTTCATGTTTTTCTATCTTCCCTATCATCCCTAGCATTACATAGATAAAGTTTTCCTTAGTGTGTGGGCTGTACTTAATAAGACAATTTTTTGTATAACTCTTAAGCTGGGGTTTCCAGGGATTTTTCAATGTGTTGTTTTGTTCCATTTTTTATCATTCCAAGTGCACCTACTATCACTGGCACAACTCTTGTTTTCAATGTCCACATTTTTTCTATTTCAATTTCCAGGTCTTTATATTTTGACAGTTTTTCAAATTCCTTGATTGCTATGTTACAATCCGCTGGACAAGCCATATCAATTAATAGACAAGTTTTCTCCTTCGAGTTTTTAACAATAATGTCTTGCCTTTTTGCTTCAATTTTTCTGTCTGTGTAGATGGTGTAATCCCATAGAATGGTTACATCTTCTATTTCTGTAACCGGTGCTGGGTGATGTTCATACCAGTGTTTGTTTACAGATTTTCCATAATGTTTGCACATTGCCCAATGTAAATATTGCCCGACTCTATCGTGTCGATTTTTATATTCATTTGGAGCAAGCACAGAACAGCCTGAGATTAGGTGGTCTATTGTTTCTTGGTGCTTATCACAAAACCTGCATTTTGGATCCATATTATTATGCATAATATTTGCCTGAAAGTTTTTAGTGAAAAGACTTTGGTCTTGTGCTGCAAGAATAAAGCCTTCAGTTTCAGACTTTAATCCAGATGCACGTAACCATCGATGAGTATTAACTTTGTCAACATTAGATTTATTGGCACCTTCTGGATATTGGCCATGCAAAGGTTTGTCTTGCCAGCGCTGTTTCATCTGTTCAAGAGCTTTATCTTTGGCTTTCATTTTCATATTTTTTGCCGCAATAGTTGGTTCTTGGCTTCTGTTTTGCTTTTCTACAGAATCTACTAACTGTAAATCTTGTTTGTATTTACTGCCTTCTTTTATTATTGAATATTTTTTCTTTCTTTCTTCATGTTGCCTTACTAATTGTATCATCCAATCCTTTGTTGTTTCTATGTATGTTAGTAAGCCAATAGTTGTTGTCTTGTATGACAATTCCAGCTGAATAAGACCCCTTCCACCTTCTTTACGGGGTATGTATAGACGGTCTACATCAGCCTTTGGATGATGCATCTTATGCTTAGAAAGAAACTTTCTTGTTTTAGAATCCATTCGCCTGATGTCGTTTAGAGTCCAGTTTAAGATGTTGAAGCTATATTGGGGAACTGGGATTGCTAGGCTATTAATGGCCATAACTCTGTTCTGAGAATTCAATTCAGTTTTTAATATCATTCGTAGCCTTCTATAATACTCTTTACGCACTATTTATTATTATTATTATTATGTCATTTTTCATCATATTTAGATTTCTGCATTGGTCTCACTACCAACCAAGTCTGCGGGGAGACCTAAGGCAGGTAGTGGCGTGTTGTTATGACTCCATTTCATGTTTTTCTATCCTCCCTATCATCCCCAGCATTTACATAGATAACGTTTTCCTTAGTGTGTGGGCTGTACTTAATAATACAATTTTTTGTATATCTCTTAAGCTGGGGTTTCCAGGGATTCTTTCAATGTGTTGTTTTGTTCCATTTTTTATCATTCCAAGTGCACCTACTATCACTGGCACAACTCTTGTTTTCAATTTCCACATTTTTTCTATTTCAATTTCCAGGTCTTTATATTTTGACAGTTTTTCAAATTCCTTGATTGCTATGTTACAATCCGCTGGACAAGCCATATCAATTAATAGACAAGTTTTCTCCTTCTGGTTTTTAACAATAATGTCTGGCCTGTTTGCTTCAGTTTTTCTGTCTGTGTAGATGGTGTAATCCCATAGAATGGTTACATCTTCTATTTCTGTAACCGGTGCTGGATGATGTTCATACCATTCACAATATTTGCACACTTCCTGATCCCATGATCCTCCCATGATGTGAGGCTTTTGCTATTCTTTCCGACATGAACAAAAGGTTCCTTTTTCATTTTGTCTTTCCAAAGGATCAACGTTATATTCTTTGGTTTTATAGGGAATAATAACTTCTTAAAATATTTGAAGCAAATAACTGGATTAGTCTGTTAGGACGACACACGTGTGAATCAGCCTAATAGTTTCTTCTTCAGTACATCAGTGATTTTACTTGACATACTAAGTTAGATTTTGACACTGCCCATTTTGAGTTGACAATTGCGTATTACATCAAAAGTAGCATAAAGGCAATCAGAGTTCATCATAGACTAGGGCAAGTAAACAATTGAAATTTCAGTACAAGATTTTACTCATAAATACAGAAAATAAATTATTTTGTTTTGGAATTTATTGGTATATAACGTATCTCTTTAAGCATGTTTCATATATATATATATATATATATATATATATATATATATATATAGTCATCCGCAGACAGATCTGTTTCGCTGTATCACAGCTCATCAGTACGGTTACACTCCGATTGCTTCACAACCCAAGCTCGGAACCCGACCGATTTGGCGTTAGTCGGCGACTCTACCCCTGGTATTCGGTGGAAGAAGGCAGTCTTTTTAGCGCATATCATATTACGCGCCCAATAGCTAGAGTGCTCAGATTCATTTTTACTGAATGAGCGATGCGTACACGCATATATATATATATTCATTTTCATACCTAAATTTAAAATTGAAAAGTTTTTTCAAGCTTTTATTTTATCTTTAATTGAAAGACAAGAGATTAAATATACTAATTTTAGTCAATAAAATAATCTGGTGTATTTTAAATCGAAATTATATTGATTGTAATCTAATTTTTGCTGATTTTAAAAAATATTCTATTGTTCGGCCATTTTTCATCGATCAACAGATTTTGTAAACAGAAGCCAAATTTTTGCAAAAATATAATGTACCTCGCTAAAACATTCAAAGTAGCAAATTTAAACGTAACTTAAGCTGATTTGAAATAAGATATATTTGCTTACTGTGTGAAATGTACTATAAAAGCGTTTCTTAATTACGGCAGCCCTACTAACAAGGGATTATCATCGTGTTATCAAAGGCGATAATTTACATGACAGACGGAAGCCGTCGAAAATGAAAAATATGTAAGATGAATTTTACATTTATGTTAGCTTAATCGTACGCTTCTTTTTAGTTTTTAAATATATAGTAAAATTAAAAATTTAACACAATATTTTCAGCAATTATTTATAGAATTTTAGTTTGTTTAGCTTTATCGCCTTACGTTTGAAGATGCTCTATGAAAAATAAAAATAGAAATAATATAAAACTTTTAAAAAGCAATTTCTCAATTTCATAACAGAACAAAATTATATAATGACAGGGTTTTAATTGAAGGGGTGATTTTCAAACCCCGTTGAATTTTGAAACGTAGGGTATAGAAAACACGAAAGCGAGATTAAAGTATTGTACCCGACCGAAAATGTTTATGAAGTTTGTTTTTTTTCCTGTAAGGAGCGCAATCTTTGAAACCCGTGACATTTCAATGATATATGTCCCGTATGGCCACCAATAAAAGGAAAGTATGGGTCATCATACGCATACAATTAAAATGTTTTAATTCTTTTAAAATTCGAATGGCTTGATTATTTGTATTAAGCTTTGCAATTTTCACTTAGTCTTCATGCATTAACTGAGCAACATAGCGTTAACGATGAAAGAGAAAATTTTAAAAGGTTTTTGAAAATTTATAAATTATTATAATAAAAGTAATAAGAAAATGAAAACAATTCTTTTAAAAATTCATTATTCATTGAATTTCTTTTTCAGACTATGATATCCTCAATATATATTGTTTAAAAAACAAATAAATATTTTTTCTCAATAAAAAAGAATCTGGCATTGTTTTACTGCATTTTCGGTTTCACAATTTGCAGAAGATTTTCTAAGAAAGGGCTAATTTAGAAAAAAAAAGAACAGTTGCTTAGTATTACCCAATGACTCTAAAAATTAATTAATATTAACACAGACACTACATTGGTTTTTGATAATGACTCCGAAGTTCTAAATAGTCAAGTGCCATACGTGATACACGCTTGGGCGATCACATCTCGAAAAATACATGACTGACCGGACAGAATATTATCCTGCAGTAGGTTGCCATTACTTTTTCGGTAGATTGGTTACCAGCCAAGATTATAGAACTCAATCTGTCCTGTTATTTAACACATAACTGGAAATTCTAAGTCAATGCACAAAATAACGAAATATGAACTCCATATACTTTATCAACAGCTTCGGGCACACAATACTCAACACCTTGTCAGAAAATTTAAAGACACCATAAATTAACGTATGCCGTTTTTCTTAGTGGATCTTAAATATTGCACAAGATTGAAAATATGGGGGACCCAGTGAGGCTCAAACTCACTTCTTTATTGTAGTTTGTACAGGGAGACAAGCTTGCTAACCGTTACACATGTATCATATATGTACATCAGTATATTTCACATATATTTAGGAGTCCAGTTATCCATTAAAAAATATGGAAAATTCAACTAACAATGTTTGATTACTATATTATTATTTTGTTTTATATTAATTTCTGATGTCTTTCTAATGCTATATTCTTAATCCGAATTAAAATTGTAAATACGAACTCTTAGCAAACATCTTTTAGTTTAGAGTAGACAAATGCACAAGCAGAAAGATCTTACCTTGTATAAACCTATCCAAATTGAACGCTAATATCACTGTCTGATTTCTATCAGAATCACTGCGCGGTTTTAGAGCAAACAGACAAACAACAAGCATGATATTTACAACACGGCAAATCTAAGAAAAGTGTATAGAACAGTGCCAGTGCTTATACAGGTAATTTTCTTTCCAGTAGACAACATTGATATGGTCAACAGTGAAGAATTCCGGGTTATACTAGGAATGTTGCGGTGTCTCTAACACATTGTCAACTTGGTTAAGTCCTTTCATGATTATATGAAGCCTTCTGTCGATATTGGATGCATTATGTCTGAACGAATAAATGTAAACAATGGTGTTGAACGAGAAGACATATTTGCACCAACTTTGTTTTCCATATTATACTCTGTTGTTTTAATCGATGCCTTCAAAAAATATTTCTAAGTTGTGTATATACAACATCGCAGTAAAGGGAATTTTATTTTAACATACGCATCTTTGCTGCTCAATCGAAAGCGTTTCTAACTTTCTCTGCAATCTTCTCTACACCGTGAACGGCGACTTGGACTCACACACGGCCGCTTATATGTAATGTTCATGAATAGGTTGTTACAGTCATGCAAAGCCTTTGCTCTGAAAAACCAGTCTGGATATGACAGTTGTCATCTTTCAACCAACACCAGGTAGAGCCAGTGAAGAACATTCTATCTACATCAACGGGAAGAAGCTGAAGTTTTTAACAACGTTAACTAACTCGGTATTACGGCAAACCGTCACCGCACCCTTGACGATGAAATGTTTCTCCGCCTTAAAAAATCACCGACGTCTGTTTCTGCTCTTCACGATCACGTGTGGATTCAGAAAAATCTGGAAAAGAAAATGAAGATAGATGCCTCTCGTTCTGACAAATCACTTTTACTCTTACGTGAACTGTGGGTGGTTGACACGAAACATTTATTGGCGCACTTCCACCTATAAAGCTTGAGATCGAAGCTGAGTATTTACTGAATCTCACATTTTCAGTATACAGAGACACTCATTTACACAAGCACAACCATCACTGGGCGGGAGATCTGATATGGTTGGACACTAGTAATATCTTTAAGCAGATGATTTGCTGAGAGCTGGCTGAACAAAAAGAAAAAGCCTCTACAAAAACCTAAGAATAATTTCAAGAGTTGTACAAAAGATTTTCTCTCATAATTCAATCTGGGAAGGACAGACCGGCGACACATACACTGGCGAAAAAAACTATAAGAAGAATGTAGTTAATTCCAGGCAAAGGCAATAATTTCGACAAAGACCAAAAAGTGGGGAAAGCAAGGAAGAGCAAGTAGACCAAGCTGTTCTTCAATGTGATTACCTTGAGTGTACCTTAATATGCTTTTCCAATGCAGGAATCCAAAGCTTTCTCAGGAGTCACATAGACCACCTGCCAAATGATTATGCTCAGTTTGTTATTATAGATCCAATTACCTGTGACCCATGAAGCAAAGTTTGCAAGAGTCACTCTGGACTCACAAGACATCAGAAAAGCCATAGTGATTCTTTAGGGAATAGACCGATATCGTGTATGTATGTATGTATTTATGAGCGCGTAAAATATTCGCTTTAGGAACATGAAGCCCGGGTTCGAATCTCACCATTGTCTATTTGTCAGGAAGGTGACTTCTTGATGTTATCGGTCTTGATGTGTCATTCACAGCGTGTAGCACTTTGGTTTTGTGAGTGCAATTTTTGTGTGCTTTTTTTAGTGAAACTGGACAGACGGATCCCCTTGAAGAGCCTTTGATTGTTGTGCCAGCACAAAATCACAAGTCATTGTGACCGAGAGTTTGAGCGTCTTGACTTTGTTCATGCTTGATAACTCTCAAAAACTGTAACCAAGTTGCACTAAGCTGAGTTGCAGTATAAACCACAGTTTTGATCGATATAGCCGCCCTAGTAAACGGCTATACGAGAAACCAGCCATTATTATTATATATGTATAAGTGTATCACCTATATTTAGGTTCGTTAGTTCTCTTAAATTTAACCAACAAAATTTGCTTAATTTCTGTGTTATTGCTTTATATTCAATTTTGCTGAAATACAAGTGTTTTCATAGATACACGCACTAACATATATATATATATATATATATATATATATATAGTGTGTAACAAAATTCATAGTATCACGACACAAAAATTTTCGCGTTTCGAAGCTGCTATGTGCGCTTCTCATCGGGTGATAACTTGAAATGAAAATTAAAATGGTGAAGACGGTTTATTTATGGTGATATGATGTTTAAGTGAATGTGGGGTGGGAGCTTATTCTGATTTAGTCGGTTGTGTTGTAGCCTTAGAGATATAGCTTTGGGTTAGGAGAGGTAGCTTAGTTTAAGACTGGTTCCTTATTTATTTTTTCTGGGTAGTTCTTATACTGGGATTTATGGTCTTTTTTAAGGAAGGGTAGACATTTTTGTTTATTTTACTGCTATCTAAGTGTAATGGGAGTAGCGCCGTTGTTAATGAGAACGATGTAAGTAAATGTGGGGTGGAAGTTTAGAATGATCTAGTCGTCCGTCCGTCAACTTATACCGATGGTAAATCGGAAGTGTAGGCCTATTTCAGGCAAACCATCATTAGCTTCCGTCTTTATAAGAAGCTGATGATGGTTCGCCTGAAATAGGCCCATACTCCCAATTTATCATGAAATAACGTTTCTGTCTTGATTTCTCTTATATTTACTCTATATATATTTATATACATATATATTTAGAGCTCTCTTAGAGATTTCTCCTACCACTGTATGTAGAGGATACTCTTTTGGATTCTTTTATACCCACACCGCATGCTGATATATATATATATATATATATATATATATATATATATATATATGAAAAGCTACTAAAACGTTGTAAGTTATTATTATTGAAATGTTCAGCTATGGGAGAATAATTCCCCCATAGCTGAACACTTCACTCAACCAGGACACATATTAGAAAACTGCAAATGATAGATTCCGATTTTAGTTCCACATACTCACGCAGAAAGAAAGAAAAATACTGGATTTTAAAATTAAATACATATTGGCTAGGGTTAAATAGGGACTTAGGTATTTTGAATCTTTATAAATATTTCAATGGTTAAACATTTTTTTTAGATAGATTTTAATTTTTTTTTTCTTTAAAACAACATCTAAAAATATTATTACAGTTAGATTTACGTTTAAAAATATTCAGAAACTGTTGCTTTCTGCATCACGTGACGGACGCTCCTCGCGATGGATGCTTCTAGTTTAAATTTTAAAATCATGTATTTCTGATGAAAGGCCTAGGCCGATCTGAAATATCAAATATATATATATATAATAATAGAAATAAATAGATACTGTAAAAAAAAATACATTTTTAACTTACAAATTTTTAGTAGTTTCTCCTATACATATTAAGACAGTATACGTGGATTTTTATCATTATGCTATGTGTCTAGCCACACTGATGAGCTGTGATACAGCGAAATAGGCTTGTATGCGGATGACTAATGCATATATATATATATATATATATATATATATATATAAACATGTTAAAGAAATTAACGAATTTTAAGGAAACTTGGTTATAAGCAACCGACAATTTGTAAAAATAATATTCAAAATAATATATATATATATATATATATATATATAGTTTTAAGGTGTGCTATATTTATAGAATAAAGTGCTCAATATCAGAGATCGAGCGTATGTAATTATAAAAGAGTGAACATTGAAGTCAACACTCAGGGGCGACAGATTGTTTCATGCTAAGCGAAAATCATCAGGCCTAATGAGAGCGCTTAGCTTGACACAAACTGTCGCTCTTGAATGCTAACTTCAATGTTCACTCTCTTATATATATATATATATATATATATATATATATATATATATATATATATATATATATTGGGGTGATTGTTCATATATTTATACATATAAACTTTACAAATTCTTAACAATAAGTTATTCTGCAATTGTAGAAATATCTCCACAAAAATAATTGCACAATAAATTACACATTTTTCAAATTTATCTATTTTTCTTAATTTTCACATCTCAGCGTGTTAGCTTACTTCAATATTGGTTACGTAAAAGAGAATCTTGTTGGCGAATCAAAAACAAAACCAGTAAAATATCATAAAATAAAACATTCAATTATTTATATGTTTACTCATACATAACCGATTATAAAACAAACCTGGAGCCCTTGGAAGCAAACTCACAATGAGAAAACCTCTATTTTCACTTTCCGGGCACGCATTTCTGAGACGCGTCCTTGATATCTCGTTCTGGGAAATGTATACATGATCTTGACAGCTAATTACCCACCCCTTACCTATTATTCTGCGAATAACTTCAGGTTTCGGCAAAATCGAAATCTTTGTCGACTCTATCCTGCAGTGCGCGCGCAGACAGTGTGAAACCGCGCGGGGAGCCGAGACTGGCGCCAAATTTTCCCGCCACTCAGCAATGCCATCAGCAACGTCACAGAGACGCTTTGATAGAAGAGATCAATGCGTGGCGTGTGGCGAGAAAGAGACTACCATAATCCCTGCTTCCGTGCGTTTTCCTGCATTTTCTATTTACATATGCGTGTTTGTGGAGACCTTCAGCTTACGTTAAACGTGATTTATTTCGAATTCAACTGAACAAAATACTTATTCGCTACATCATTTATAAAATTTTAAATGATTTGATAAGATTAAATTACGGGAAAAGTCTCCTACGTTAAACTTCCTAAAAAGATTATTGGTTAAGTTTTATATACAGTTTAATAGCATGCAGTTAAACCTGGAAACATATCTTTTCAGATTCATGACATTCATAGGTATTTTAACATTATACGTTCGCTAAATATGTGCAAATCTTTATTATACTACATGTTGCGCATCTACAGACATTGCCATGGTTATATAGAGGCTCTTTTCTCTTTTTAATAAAAGCTTAATTATATAGAAAATTTTTATAAGTAGTATATATAAATAAAAAACTGTATTCACACACACTACGTGATACCTAAGGGTTAATATCATCATTTTACCCGTTACACTATTTGGTGTGTTGGGCAGTAACTTTTTGTGATAGTTTCCGTAACAAACTGGTTTTTTTTTTCTTTTATATAGGGCAGGGTTGTTAGCCCTGCAGCCAACTTCCGAACCCCCGAACCTGGAGGACCGATAGACCATTCTTGGTTCTTACGTTTACAGCACGGTCACCCATTGTAAGTACTGACCAGGCTCTATGTCGTTTAACTTCGGTGATCGGACAAGAACCGGTGCAATCAATAGGATATAGCTGTAGACATATAGAGAAGGATTAACATGGTTATTGAAAAATAAAAATCTTTATTAAAACATTTACTTTAGATTCCATTTCAAGAAAATAGATTTAATTTTGATATTGCCCTAAAATATATTTCTGCATTTAAAACTCTATTGTCAATTAATTAGAAGGCGTAAGATTTTTTTTATTTTGTAAAATAGTTTTTAATCCTTCTTTCAACTCTCTTTATATATATATATATATATATATATATATATATATATATATATATATATATATGTATTGTTTAATTACTTCGTTTTTGTCATAATAAAATTAGACCAGTAGACAGTTGTATTAAAAAGAGATTTTTTTTTTTTTTAAGAACGCTCACGTAATGGTGATTTTTTTGAACGCTCACGTAACGGGATATTTGAACGCGCAATTTTTAAAATTACACGAAATTATAACGTTTTCATCCATGCTTGTATGAACCTGATAGGTATTTTATGGTATGGTTACACTTAGTCAGAATTTCTATTCTTTCACCGTTACGTGAGCGTTCTTTTAAAAAAAATTACGATAAAATCAGTTATTGCAAATCGCCTGAAGACTCCACGTGGTAGAAACCCAGATCGCGTAATAATTCGTTTACAAATAAAGAATATTCACAGACTTAGACAGAGAGAAAAAGCTAGGTATAAATGTACATGTGTATGTACCTGTACGTAAATATTCGTATATAAAAAGTGGTGCTGAAAGATTCTCTATCTGAACAAAATCCCATACCTGCAATTTTCTTATTTTGACCATAAATTTGATTTTAAGAATTTCATCCTAATGAAAAAAAAAATTAATTTTTACATAGTAAATAATTCGAATAAATTCTGGTTAATATTTACCCTGATTAAACACTCGGCAAACACACGTTCTTACATCAACAGCTTTTATAAAACAATAAAATATATCTACCTGTTACTGTTATTACAACCAGTGCTACGTACGTTTTTTAACTTAACACAAATCACTCCCAAATGACCCTGCGCGCAACCATCAAACATAGATAAAACTGATTCTAATTTGTCTTTTTGTTAATGTATATTTGCTTGTGTGCGTCTGTGCGTTTGTGCCTCTAGTTAGCATTTTCAACAAATCCCAACTAGTTATTTCCAACACACATCTTTAGCATCATCTCCAAGACAAACAAATATGCAGTTAATATACATGTAAAATAGATCTAAGATCATATCAGAGACATGTATTTATGACATAAAATTCTTCAATGTAGGAAGAACTACATTTGAGAATCATGCTGTAATCTAAAGCCTTGAATTTACAACAATAAAAGTGACCTACGTCTGGGCAACACTTTCAAATCGTTAGGCACAAAATAGTCTATAACTTCAAAGTAATAAATGAAAACCTAATTAGAAAAGAATATAAATCATTAGGTAGAAAATACTTAGTGGGAGTTCTGATAAATATTTTCCGATTTATAAAGAAACGACAAATAAGGTTTATTTTATCACCAATTTTATAAACCCCATACTTAAAAAATCTATGATACGTCTGCCTGTTCTGGAATTTAACCTTTTTCTATGATAATGGACTCGACTTGAATATACATATACTCCTGTCACCGAGAGATACGTCAGACATCATACAGATCTATAAGATACTGAAGTGTCTCAGAGAATCCAGCATCAGCAGTCATAGTAGCTCAGAGCTCCACTCAGCCAGAATACTATTATGCAGATATACTAATTCGAGCACGGCTTCACTTCAAAGATTTGTTAATTGGAGTAGATAGACTAAACTAATTAGAGTAGATAGACTAAACTAATTAGAGTAGATAGACTAAACTAATTGGAGTAGATAGACTAAACTATCGCCCAGTTTGACACTCCACCCACGTCTATTGAACAGGTATAGAAGCTCATCCCTCGTTTACTTGTTTAGGATGTGGTTTCCGGCTTTCTCTTTTCCAATCTTTTCACTCTTACGTAGCCCTCTGTACATCAGTGGCGTTACCGCCTTGCTCGGGGTGATATGATATGATATATATATATATATATATATATATATATATATATATATATATATATATATATATATTTCTTGCTCATAGTATTCCTGGATTACTAACCTACGTGCCAGTTGTATCTTTACGTTTAATATAATTTATTTTCCTATCGCAAATAGCTTTTTTGATGTTCATTATTTTGTGCGTTCCTCTCCCTGGAATCCACAACAATACCTACAAGCAAAACGGGTATGACTTAAATTCTTTCAATCTCACAAAAACTTCGACAAATCATCCTACAAACAACCACCAAACATAGTTGAACATTCCTACGAAACGATCAATTGCTCACAAACGAATACACATATCCGAATCCCACATGCATTATACACACAATCACTGGCTGACAGGACAGACACGTGAGGACTGCTTACCCAATGAAAACAAACAATACAAAAATAAAATACCACAACTTTCTGTACTCAACCATATTTCATTTTCTGATGAAGTATAAATAAAAGGGAAAACTTAAATTTACAAACAGTTCCTATTTTTTCTTATCCTATCAGTTTGCCAAATTATAAACCATATTTTATCTATATTTAATTCCCTTTAATATATATATATATATATATATATATATATGTGTGTGTGTGTGTGTGTGTGTGTGTGTGTGTGTGTGGAGGTATGTAAGTAGCGTGTACATAAGTGCCAACGCTTAAACGCTAGGCTATTTCCATGTCTTTATTCAGGATTATGGATCATTCCGTTTTGATACCCCTATGTCACTCATTATATTGCGTAAGCAATATTCCTGATAATATTCCTTGATGAGAAGAGAGACGAGAGAGAATTAACTAATTTGTAAAAAGATAAGTAAAATATAGGTAATGATGTCTAAGATAATGACTGAATGCCTCTTAGCTGTCAATATTTATAGAAATTTCACTTTTTTGTCTAAAGCATAATAAGTTTTATCACACAATTCCTTTTGGCTTGCTTTCCTGTTATCCATTCGTTGATAATGTTTATTTTACTTTTATTTTCCTTGTTTTACTCTTTTCTAATTACTTTCATTTGTTTTATATTTTTTAACTTTGTCATACTTCATATTTCTCTGTCTGCTTGTTCATTATTTTAATGTTGTTCATTAATTCCTCCGATCATTGGTTGACTTCAATTCTAATTTGTTTCTTTCGATCGCGCAAAAGAATTTTCGTCATAGGAATTGTCCTCTCATTTTATTAATCATTCTTGCTTTCAATTTCTACAATTCTTTTTTCTTTTCCTTCACTTACGTAACCTGCAATTACCTATAATTGTCATTTAGTCATTTCTGTCTATTTTACCTTCATATTAAAATTATTCGTTTCCGTACGCTTCACGTTTCTTGTTTTCTTTTATTTTGATAAATGTTCCTCCTTGCGAGCAATTTTAAGTTTATATTTTTGTTGTTTTATTTGATGTTTAAAATGTATCATCATTTTCCAAAACTCTGTTCCTTTTTTTTTCTTTTGCTGTATATCGAGTTTTATGTAATTTTCAACTAAAAAAAAAAAATGCAAATAAAAGAACATGTTAAATTTACTTCACGGCTCCAAAACTACATCCCATCGCTATGCTATTTTTTTTATTTTTTTGTATTTTATATTTCTGTTTTACGTCTTTCACTTTTGACCATTTCTCTTTTCCTTACTTTTAAATAAAAAAATCTGGAAGGAAAGAAGGAAGGAAGGAAGGAAAAAGGAAGGAGGAGCGACATTTATTCGTGTTAATTTTGCACGAGGAAAGTCAACTATGATAGGCCATTCTCTTCAATTCAAGAAATATGACTCATCATTTCAATACATAAGGATGTTGAATGAACAAAGAGGCAGGAAGAATAAGAATTAGATAATTGTCTAAGCTAATGTCTGAATTTCGAATGTCTATAGAAGTGAACAATTTGTGCTAACGTGATTATTCATACGTTTGACAAGTTTATAATGTATAAGTTTATAATCTATCCTATTGTTTTAAGATTACAAAAATGACATTCTCTAGAATCTGTTTTCATATTATGCAGATTTTTAAAAATACCCCTTGCGCGCGCGCGCACACACACATGCACACACACACACACACACACACATATATATATATATATATATATATATATATATATATATATATATATATATTATGGAGTCTCCCGCCGCTTTCGAAGTATGAGCGTCTAACTCGGTTAGACTACCACACAAAGAATTGTTTAAAGTGGTGAAGGCTTGTGTAGCACCATCCACAATTTTGGGAACTGCTGATGACAAACAACTGGTGCAGAAGTCTACCACAGATCGTATAAACAACAGACCTCAGTTATTAAACCCATAACTGGAGGGAAGGGACGGATTAATACTTTTCCCAAGGTTATCAGTGCGTAGTTGAATGCAAAGTGATCAACTGGAATTGGAACTAGACTCACCTATTTCCCCCTCTTTTTTTTCAGCTAGAGTAGATAGACTAAACTATCGCCTGGTTCACACTCCACCCACGTCTATTGAACATGTGAAGAGGCTCATCCCTTGCTCCTTGTTTAGGATGTGGTTTCCGGCTTCCTCTCTTCCAATCTTTTCACTCTTTTCCTCTTTTTTTTTTTCAATTGGAGTAGATGAGACTAAACTATCTCCCGGTTCACACTCCACCAACATCTATTGAACAGATGAAGAGGCTCATCCCTTGTTCTCTGTTTAGGATGTGGTTTCCGGCCTTCTCTTTTCCAATCTTTTCCCTCTTACGTAGCCCCCTGCGCATCAGTGGCGTTACCACCTTGCTTGGGGTGATATGATTAAAAAAAAGTCACTGGCGCCCCCTCCACAAGAATTTACTCGTGCAACCAGACTGGCGACAAGGTCCCACCTATTTACATTTAGATCAACCAAATGCAGCCGAAATTCAACTCCATCAGCTTCTTTTCTCGCATTTCCCTTCCATACGCTTGCTTTTCTGACGGCGGCAATTTCCAGGAATTTAAATGCAATGTCAATACCCATCTCTTAACCACTTGACTCCAGTTCTTTCTACATCATATATACATATTTTCCATTCTCTCTACCTTCGCAACTGTCTTCACACCTGTGTTCCTATATTTATCTGACACCCACTGTAACTGGTTCGATTTTCTCTTCACCCTCCTCCTGTCTAAACTTTTTCTCTTATGTAGCCCCCTGCACATAAGTGGCAGTTCCGCTTTGCTTGGGGTGAAACGATTAAATTTTTTTCTTTCGTCTTTTTACACATATTATATCTGATTTTTTAAAACATACATGTACGTAGGTATGTACATAATAATGAAATATATAATGGCCACAAATTGAATATGAGTTTTAATTTACTCAGTATAAAATTATGGCTTTGACTTTTTTACTAAACATTTTAGCCCAAGTAAGGCAGAACTACCACTGGTGTTAACGGGGTTGCATAAAAGGTGAGAGATAAGAAAGAGGAAGAAGTTACAGAAGAGTTAGAGGATGAGTAAGAAAAGCAAAAGAATAAAGGTGTGAAGAAGGCTGCATGAGAGTAGAGTGGAAAGGAAAAAGAACATGATACAAGCGTTTTTTTTTTAATAGTTTTTTTTTAATCATATCACCCCGAGTAAGGCGTTAACGCTCTTGATGTGCAGGGGGCTATATATGAAAAGAAGAGAGAAAGCCGGAAACCACATCCGAAACTGAGAACAAGGGATGAGCCTTTACACCTGTTCAATAGACGTGGGTGGAGTATGAACCGGGCGATAGTTTAGTCTATCTACTCCAATTGAAAAAAAAAAGAAGAAAAGTGAAAAGATTGGAAAAGAGAAAACCGGAAACCACATCCTAAACAGGGAACAAGGGGTGAGCCTCTACACCTGTTCAATAGACGTGGGTGGAGTGTGAACCGGACGATAGTTTAGTCTATCTACGCCAATTGAAAAAAAAAAGAAGAAAAGTGAAAAGATTGGAAAAGAGAAAACCGGAAACCACACCCTAAACAGGGAACAAGGGATGAGGCTCTACACCTGTTCAATAGATGTGGGTGGAGTGTGAACCGGGCGATAGTTTAGTCTATCTACTCCAATTGATTTGTCAAGGAAAGGATGTGAGTCATGATGATAAATGATTTTTTTATATTCATATCACCCCAAGCAAGGCATTTTATTGCCACTGTTTTCGTGGTGGTTACATAGGAGGAAAGTTATGAGAAACAGTGATAGGTTATAGGGGGTGTCAGGAAGTGGGTAAGAGATTGATGAGAAATCTGATGAGAGTAGAGTGGACGGAGAAAGGAGCATGAGAGAAGTGATACGGGTTAGTGAGATAGCAGATTACTATTGACTTTACATTTAAATTCTTTGAGTTTATAGCTGTCGGGAAAGTAAGTAAACCGAAGGGAATTCCACAGGTGGGAAGTGCGAGAAAAAAAGCTGTTGGAGTAGAATTTGCGTTTACATTTTATTGGTTTCACAGTAAATGGTGGGATATAGTTGCTAATCTTGTAGCTCGAGTAAATTTATATATAGGGGGAACCAGAGAGCTAAGTTCATCGGAGCAGAAGCCGTGAAAGTATTTGTAGAAGAGACACAGGGAAGCCACATTGCGCCGGTGAGAAACTGACTGTATCCGAGCTGCCAACTCGAGATCTATCACATTACAGATTCTCCCTTGGATTTTGTCAAGGACACCTAGGTGGATAGCAGGAGCACCCGACCAGATATGGCAGCAGTATTCAATGCACAGGCGGATGGTAGATTTATATATATGCAGGATGGTTTTAGGCGGAAAAAACTTCCTGGCCCTACACAGAGAACCGACTTTCTTAGCAGCAGATTTAGCTATGGATTCTATACAGTCATTCCACCTGAGGTCTGTTGTGAGAGTTTAGCCGAGGAGGCGCAGTGTTTTGATTCCTGGGAAACTAGCCTGATCCATTCTAATTGTGGGTAGGAGCGATTGTCTGTGATGGTTAATAGATAGCAGCTTCGTTTAGGAATCATTAAAATTCACGAGCCATTTCTTTCCCCAGTCCTCCACGGATCGGAGGTCGTTTTCAAGCTCGGCAGCGAGGTTTGCTTTGTCAGCCCCAGCAGATTTTTGATCGATGCGAGAGTAAACTGTAGTGTCGTCAGCGTATATGCCTATTTGAGATCTTATTACGTCTGCGAGATCGTTAATGTAGATGAGGAAAAGCATAGGACCTAGAATTGAGCCTTGAAGGACACACGCGTTCGTATGATAGTATTGGGAGACATATCCATTCAATACTACCTCCATAGTGTGATTTAAAAGGAATGACTGGATATGGTCAACCAATTGTCCGTTTGATTTTGGTATTTTATTTTGCATTTAAATTCTTGGAGATTGTATCTGTCAGGGAAACAAGTATACGGAAGTGAATTCCACATGCGGGTAGAGCGAGAAAAGAAGCTGGTGAAGTAGAAGTTGCGGCTACATTTGATTGATTTCACTGTAAAAAGGTGGGACTATATTGCTAGTCTAGTAACTCGACTAAATTTATGCTGAGGGGGCACTAGCGAGCTAAGCTCATCGGAGCAGAAGCTATGAAAGTATTTGTAGAAGAGACAGAGGGTTTGCATATTTCTATTTTTTTTATGATGTGGATAGTTGTTTATTCGATAAGACAATTTGTCCGAAATATAGAAATAAATAAAACGGATAACAATAAATATTTTTCTATTCACATTTTGATTCGAAACTTGCGCAATATTTTCATACGATATTTTTCATATTTTCATACGATATTTTTCATATTTTCATTCTTTCATACGATCAGATGAAACAACATGAGATTTCCTTACAAATCTAGAATTAGATATATTCTACATGTGATCCAGTAAGATAAAAAACACCCTGAGGTTTCTTTGCTTAGAAATATCCTCAATGTCATCAGATAAGATTAAAACAAAATGTGATTTTTATATATATATATATATATATATATATATATATATATATATATATATATATCCTAACTCTCATTCGATCAAAAACAAACAATTTAAGATTTCTTTTCTTATACATACCCACTTAGTTATACTGTCAGAAAAGATAAAAAAACTTAGGATTTCTTTTCTTCGACATATCGTAACTCTTATCCCGATCAGTTAAATCAATTTGAGATGTCTTTTCTTTGACATAGCCTATCATCCTATAAGATAAAACAGCTTGAGATTTGTGTTACGAGACATATCATAACTTTTATTCAATCAAATAAAACTACTTAAGATTTTTCTTCGACCTATCCTGTCATCCTCTCTGATAAAAAAAAACTTAGGATTTCTTATCTGATCCATTCTATCAGAAAGATCAATACAAATGAGAAAGTGTGTATCTGTGTTTTATTGATTATGCGAAGGAATTCGACAAAATACGCCACAAAGAATTGATGGAGATGCTCAGTCGCCTCGACATATTTGCGAAATACATTAGATTAATCCAGAATATCTACTGGCAGCAAACGGACAGGAAACGAATTCAGCAGATATATAAAGATAGAAAGAAGACAAGGAATGGTCTTTTCACCGGATCTATCCAACTTGTACAGCAAGACATTTCTGAGTCCCCTAGAATTTATGCCAGAGTTCGTTATCGGAGGCCACAATCTGAACAAGATAAGTTACGCTGACGATACAGTGGTGATAGCAGACACGGAAAGAAACTACAAAAGACGCCCTAGAGGAGTTAACTGAAGATAGTGAAAAAAAGGACTGCAAATAAACTGCGAAAAAACTGAATGCATGGTCATCAGCAAAAAGGGCAGCCCAAAATGCTAAATACAGGTACGGGATACTAAAATCAAGCATGTACAAAGATGTAAATAACGGGGAAGTCTTCTCACAAAAGACGGAATGTGGGACACTGAGATCCGAAGGCCAAATTACATAGTGAAGCACGCATTAGCTGAGTAGAGTACTAAAAGACAGGAACATTTTGCTAGAAACAATGTAGGGAACACTGGGATTGTGATGTCAGTTTTTCAATATGGCAGTGAATGATGGACAATGAAAGAAAAAATTGAATCAACTGAAACGGATGCTGTGGATGGATCGAGCATGTGAGCAATACTAAGGATTTGGAAAGGATGGAAACGAAAAGCAAATTAATATTGAGCATTAAGAAAAGACAGCCAAAGTTCCTGTGATGTGCAATGAGGAAGAAGAGCTTCGATAATCTGATACTCACAGGCCAGATAGAAGTAAAGAGTAACAGGAAAGAGTAGCGTGTAAATTACTTGACAAGCCTGAGCAAGTGGATTGAAGAGCGGGGTTGCGTTATGTAACAGGAAAAAGAGTGCTAAGAGCCACCAATGATAGGGAGACGTGGAAGGCTATGATCTCCTACGTCCTAAATAGACAAGTCATGGTGGATTGCAGAGCGGGCTTGCGTTATGTGACATGAAAAAGAGTGCTAAGAGCCACCAATGATAGGGAGACGTAGAAGGCCATGATCTACTACGTCCTAAATAGACAAGGCACATCGAAGAAGATCCTAAGTTAGATCGGCTCAGATAAAAAAAAAATGCGGTTTATTTTCTTAAACATATACTGTCATTCGATCAGTTAAAATCAAGAATTCTTTGCTTACATATATCGAAAGCGCCACCCGGTCAGAAAGAAATACATGATATATCTCTCAGTGATGTCGAACTCGTTTCTAATAGACGAAAACAAAAAACTGGAAAACTACTCACAAAAAATATTGCCAAAATCAGTGATGAATATACGACTTCCTAAAAGCTATATATATATATATATATATATATATATATATATATATATATATATATATCGTGACGAAAAGTGATTTCGGCTAAGATCTCTCCTGATTAGAGCCTATAAATTATAACACATTAGAGAACAACGATCCGTATCACATTCACAAAAACGTTGAAAAAATAATAACCTAAACAAAAATACAAAAACATGATAACCAAAGTACTAAGGTATTCGTCAATCCTTTCCGTTATTACACCGAAAGCCTATTTGTTTCTCACTTTCATGTACGCATCTATCAACCTCTCACCTTATTTCCACCTGTCTGCCAGTATTTCACTTGTATACTTAGTAGGGGAAATGGTGATGACTTGAATGATGTCCGTTTATGAAGCCATTAATTCGTAAAAATATTGACTTCAGCAAGGAGAATCGGAATTGTTCAATAATAAATCATGACTAACGTTCCGTACTTGTACGAAAAGCCTGTCACAGTGTAGCCTAAGGTAAATAAATATCGAATGTATCTTCACCGGATTTCTATGCAGGAAACACGGTGTTATCATAAAGGTTCATTCTTCGTGTATTTACGTACGCTTTATCGCCTTCAATAATAAAACTTTTTAAATTTCGGGTATTTTTTTCGCAGCCGGTTAATTTACTATTTATTAAATCAACCATTTATGTGTCATACGTGATATACACTTGTGCGATCATGTCTCGAAAGGGACATAACTGACTGGGCAGAAGATTTTTCCGCAGCAGGATTCCATTATATTCAGCAGTAAACTGGTTGCCAACCAAGGGTATACAACCCAAACTGCCCAGTTAGCTGAATCATAGCCTGGAGAAAGAGATGAATTAATACCTTTCCCAAGGGTATTTGCATGTAAGTGAATGCAACTAATTCAACTGGAATTCAAACACTGCTCTCCGATTTCTTGTTTTCAACCGATATCCACCGCTTCACTACCCACAGCAGATATATTTTTGGCCTACATCTAACACAGAATTACCATTAAAAACATTTGCTTAAAGCTTTGCATGCTTTAAACATCAGGTCCAAAGCTTGATTCATTTGTTTAAATTATGTCGCAAAATGTGATTTCAAATAATCAAATATGTATTTCTTAAATGGCTGATGAAATGTTCCAATACTTTCGTGTGACATTGTCTATTTGATTGTCGTTGATGGATATCAGCATTTGCCACTAAGTCTATCAGTAACCTATCTTACTTTCTGCTATTATCTATTTAAACAAATCTTTTAAGACAGGAGATAAAAACGATATCAAAACAAGATTTTTACCAAAATTTAGAAGAGACTGAGTTTTCTTTTTAAATAATCACAAAATAATTTGATTCAAAACAAAATTTTTACCAAAATTTAGAAGAAATTGCATTTCTTTTTAAATAATTAGAAAATACTTTTATTTTTCCTCTTAATAATAACATAAACATTTTGATGAAAAAAATGTTTGTTTTTATTATGTTTGGGGTCTTTTTTTATTCATACTATGCAGTATTTTCCCCGATTTAGTGAAGGTATCTAGTTAAAAAGTTATTATCCTGACAAAAATCACGATATAACCTACCATTTGCTTAGTGTGTTGCACTAACAAACACATCCACAGACATAAATCACATCATTTTAATGCAGATAAGCCATTTTAAACAAAGAGAAGATTTGACAGATAGTGCATGTGGCTGCTCATGAAGTGTTCAAAGTACAAAATGGAAACCTTATTTTAAAAAAAAACGTTTGAATTTTAAAGAAAATATCTATAAAATGAGAACAGGGCAATCATACTAGTCGTTATTTCGAAATTATTCAGACATAAATTCTGAAATGTTTCCAGGAGTATTGAGAAAGCGTTTCACGTGATGGACTGTGAAAACTCCCTGTTGTTGCTCATTCCTTTACTTAATGAATTCAAATCATGATACTATTCATAATAGTGATTTACCCTCTTCTTACATTCTTTGACATTCATTTCATGTTCTACAAGAAAACAGAGTAAAATGAAGGCGTATGCTGCTAAAACAAGGATTTCTTTCTTTACCGATGACGGCATGTTTTTCAGAGGATCATAAAAGGTCAATTATGACCAATGAAAATAAAGAGACATGAAATCAAATTTCGGTAGAACAGAACACAAACAGAAAGTAATTAATTAGTGAAACTGAAAATTAATATTACCCATTTCAATAATAATAATAATAATAATAATAATAATAATAAAAATTCGAAAAAACTGTCAAAATATAAAGACCTAGAAATTGAAATAGAAAAAATGTGGAAATTGAAAACAAGTATCGTACCAGTGATAGTGGGTGCACTTGGAATGATAAAAAATGGAACAAAACAATGCATTGAAAGAATCCCTGGAATCACTTAAGAAATATAGAAAACATTTCTTGTTAAATACAGCCCACACACTAAGGAGAAATTTGTCTATGTAACGCTGGGAATGTTGGGAAAATATGAAACAAAAACATGAAATGAAGCCATAACAACACACCACGACCCGCCTTAGGTCTTCCTGCAGAATTGGTAGGTCGTGCAACCATAGCAGAAATCGAATTATAATGAAAATGACATAATAATAAAGTTTCTTTGAAAAATATCCAGAAACAATTGACCAACTTCTATCATATTTTGCATTAAATTTGAACCCAATGATTATGAAGACCGGTACGACAAAGTGGCCCAAGATCTGCATTGGAAAATTTATAACTTTTTGCAAATAGAAACTGCAAGAAATTGGTATGAACTCTATCCTGAAACTCTTACGGAGGTAGGATATGAAACAATTTTATAGCACTTTTAAATACACACAAACAGAAAGCTCAATGACATGGCAGTCTCTGCAAACTAATGTGTCTTTGAGGACATGAGTATAAACCAGAAATAAACTTTTATTTTTATTATTTTTAATAATAATAATAATAATAATAATTTGAAAAACTGTCAAAATATAAAGACCTGGAAATTGAAGTAGAAAAAATGTGGAAATTGAAAACAAGAGTTGTGCCAGTGATAGTAGGTGCACTTGGAATGATAAAAAATGGAACAAAACAACACATTGAAAGAATCCTTGGAAACCCCAGCTTAAGAGATATACAAAAAATTGTCTTATTAAGTACAGCCCACACACTAAGGACAACTTTATCTATGTAATGCTGGGGATGATAGGGAAGATAGAAAAACATGAAATGGAGCAATAGCAACACGCCACTACCTGCCTTAGGTCTCCCCGCAGACTTGGTTGGTAGTGAGACCAAAGCAGAAATCGAAATATGATGAAAAATGACATAATAATAATAATAATCCGTCAACATTGGACTCAATAGAAAACCTTCGGAAAAAACATCTAGAATAAACCTGGGCGATTTAACGCAGTTATAACATGCATAGGTGACCAATAATCTATGACCAATAACGCTGAAACACATGATTGATCAGATATCATCCCATGAGAACTTAGATAAGTTTCAGCAAATATTCACAAGTGTAAATATCCTGGGATAGACAAAATTCACAATTTTTGTTAGTGTTTTCTACCAAGTATTCATAATGCCTAAGCCGATATCTACTCAGAGTTTATGAATAATTCTGGAACATCCCCCTTTGGGGTTAAATGAAGGCTTAACTTACCTGCTTTCCAAAACTACAAAGACAGATTAAACAAATTACAGGCCAACCGTATACCTAATCACTTCCTACAAACTCCTGGCATTAATATTAAAAAAATAGAACCGACTTATTTCAAAATTATTTTTTTCTACTTGGAGAACAAAGAGAATTCAAAAAATGGTTTTAGTGATGCAAAGATCAACTCCTGATTAACAAGATTATGCTGGAAAACTGGAAGAATTAATGTAAAAACTTAAGCACTGCTTGGATTGATTATAAAATGACTTTTGATAGTGTCCCATGACTAGATCATCAAAGTTTTATAAATCTACAAAAAATTTATTGAATTTATTAAAACCTGTCTGCAAGCGTGGAAGACGTCCCATTCATATTTAATCACTCTAATGGCGATATTAATTCACTCTCGCCATTCTTCTTCTCTTTTGCTGTTTTCTTCTCTGTCGAAATTGCTCAACTATTTAAACGAGGGTTACAAAATCTACAAACATACCATGAACCAACATGGACAACATCAAACTTTATTTGAGAAATGGTAACGATCTCAAATCCCTACTGGAGGGAGTAAAGTTTTTCAAGGGCTATATCAAAATAGAGTTTTGCTAGAATAATAAGTGTGTGACAAGGCAAGTTTTCAATCAAAATGCATCAGATCTAATAATAATCAGTACTTACTATCAACACCTTCATCAGGAATCTCTAACAAGAGGGAATTTACAAATCTAAACTTATTTATAAATGGAACTTTGTGTAAGTGTGATTGTGTGTGTCTGTGTGTGTGTCCATTACCTATAGAATCCGAAACGGTTGAACCGACTTTCTTGAAAATTTACACAGTTGTACTATAAGCGTCTGCGAGTATTCTTAGCTAGGTTTTGTGTCGAGGTACACCCGATAAATATCGAAAATCGATAATCGAGAAAATCGGGTTATAGAACGAATGGTTCGATTTTAATCAAACTTGATACACTTAGAGACAAAGACATATTCAGGAATTTCTAGGTCGCAGTTCTTACAGCAGTGCAGAAAATCGATAATATATATATATATATATAAGGCAAGATATTTGTATCTGTGTCTCTTTCTGTCTGTATGGCTGTATTTTTTTCAGCCCTTTTATTTTAGTTTTTGCTTCGGGTTTAGATCTAAGTAGGTAGGTATAATTATAGTTCTTAGTCTCAGCCACCATACCATTTACTCAGAGGACTTATTAGCCTTCAAAATTCAGTTTACGACGAAAAAACTTATTTGATATCGATAGCAGGAAATCAAAGTTTGGCTTACATCCATTCATTTTTCTTTCAGTCTACGGTTTCGCTTTAACTGGAAACTACTATTGCTTTTTAGTCTTTCGTACCAACGTCCAAAGAGTCTGAGCTCCAGGACCATGGATTGGTTTTAAAGCTTTCATTACACCCGAGCAACGCCAGGGTATATTGCTAGTACATAAATATTCAAGAAGGAAATGGCACACAACACTCAAAATCGGAGGAAATAATACTGCTCTAGGGTGATTTTGGAACTTTATTTAGAAGTGCAATAAATGCAAGAGAATAAATGCAACTCATCTGCTAGCAATAACATTTGGTACCTAAAATTTGGCGTTCTTAAATGGAGATTTAGTGGAAAGGCACGCCTTGATTCTAATATACGTAAACTACTGACTAATCATCGCATGCATTAGTGAAAAGTTGATGTTAATAGAATATACCTCCCTAGTAAAGCTGGTAAACAAGGGCACATTCAATTAAAAATATCCTTATAAATATCAATCACAGGTCTAGTATAATACTTAGAAACGAAACGAAAAATGTACTTAAAAGCTTCACTCAACCATGAGAATGCTAAGAATACGTCCATCATTAAGCAAAAGACGAAATACGAAACTTCCTAAATGTAATAGATACTCAAGTTGAAAAATATCCTGAATTTCAAACAACAAAATAAGTTACTAGCTCCTTACATGAAGACGAAAACCTTTGAACAATTATCTCCCTGTTTTTATTTTTTATCCAATGAAGGACACCCAAATG
Source organism: Ascarosepion bandense (assembly GCA_037127315.1). Classification (NCBI taxonomy): domain Eukaryota; kingdom Metazoa; phylum Mollusca; class Cephalopoda; order Sepiida; family Sepiidae; genus Ascarosepion; species Ascarosepion bandense. Next base: position 125,667 of record JBBBDQ010000265.1, read on the forward strand.
TCAGCCAACATGCGGTTGTTGCTATGCATTTGCTAACAATCTCTCAGAGACTACAATTCGATCCTAGATTAAAGCTGAAATTTCACTAGATGATATTTAAAATATATATACCCTCCTATTTTAAGATACTGATGCGAAACAATTTTTGAACTAGTTTTACCCCCTTTTCAGTGTTATCAGAAACCAATAAGCTAATTAAACTAAAGCGAGACGTAATAAATGCGCAAGTATCTTTAATGACCTATCATATCACAGACTTTTCAATATAACATCGTCGCTTAAAAAAATTATTACACTGAATGTACCCTATTCGTTTCTTAATGTGTGGATAACAGAGTAATACGTGGCATTGAATTCCACATATTTTTATCGGTTCATTTTCTAGCTTAGTTCATATGAAGTTTGATATGTAGAAAATCTGTTAAAAATTAAGTTTATAATCTAATTCCGTTTCGTATTTGTCCAAGCTTTTTTCTGTTGTCATTTCATGTGATTAATCATCTTTATATCGTCTGCTTAAAGATTATGATAAGTTCCTTCAAGTGATTTCTTTGTCATTAAGCTTTGGTTAATTCTATAAGTTTTCTCCGTAAGAGTTACGCAGTGCGGAATGACGTCATCTAATTTTAATTGCATTTTCTATTTTATTTAAGTCCCATGCCTCATAAAATACTGAAATTCAATTTATGAATTTCAGTTTAAATATCTGGCTAATATAATTTTTTTCACACCAAATATTCTGATTCCTTTAGTTTATTTATTTATTATTCAATTTGCTAATTGATAGTCATAGCAATTTCTTTTTATAGGTTTTCCTTTTCATTCGTATTATGCAATATGTAATGCGCTACATTGTGAACTTTTGTGTACCTATTATGATCAAAATTCAGGGTTCAGCGTAAGGAGGAAGACCCTAAAGAATAACTGCAGATTATTCCTGAATATTTGTTTCTTCCTATGAATATACTTTTAGACATTTATCAAGGTCTGTTGCTACTCCCTGGATATATATAGAAATAATCCGAATATCTTTTGCCCAAGTGCTTCTTCAAACCTGATTATATGTTAAGAGACCTTTATTCCTAAGAATGGAACCGAACATATGGAAACAAGCTAAATGTTGGTTAAAGATAAAGAAATAATACGAGTTTCCTTTGTCCAAGTGCTTCTTCAAAACTGAATATATGTTATGAGACCTTTATTTCTAACAATAAAACCGAAGATATGGGGTATTCGATCTCAGATTTCGGAGATTAAAATCAGCCTATTTAACCAGTATTGGTTAAAGATAAAGAAATTGGTTAAAGCTAAATATTGGTTAAAGAAAAATATTGGTTATATATAAACTTACATTGGTTATATATAAACTAATACATGTTAATTAAACTTACATTAATAAATCTATTTATTATTCAAAATCCATTAACTAAACTTACATTGGTTATATATAAACTATAAAGATAAATATTGGTTAAAGATAAAGAAATAATACGAATCTATTTTGCCCAAGTGCTTCTTCAAACCTGAATATATGTTATGAGGCCTTTATTCCTAGCAATAGTACCAAACATATGGGCAATTTGATCTATGATTTCGAGGATTAAAATCAGCGTCTTTAACCAGAATTCGAAATCGCTTAGTCAGTTCTCTTTTAATAAGCATGTACTTCATGACTCATGAAACGACGACAACCATTTTCTCATAAATTTATTAGAATGCAATAAAAGGAATTGAGCTCCAAAATAATGCAATTAAATTTTGTATTCTCTGAAGTTCATGCCTCATTGAGCTAGTGGTTTCACTTCAGATTTTACGAGGTCAGTAATGATCGCTCTTTCACCTAAACCCTACACACTAATTGCTTTAGGCAATAAAAGGCTCATTAAAATTTACCGACCGCTGATATCTTACAAAGCACCGGTCATTGCGAATCAGATAGCACATGCACAGAAATAGCCTAGCATCATCTCCACGCAATTCGTAGCTGATGATGTTAAAGAATTTGAGACCTTGGAGTGTTGTCAAAACACATATTTCGAAATTGAAAAAGCAATATTCTGTGTTTGGTAGCAAAGAAAAGACCTATTTAACCATATAGATGAAAGACGGAATATTTAAGAGCAACCTAACATCTTACGTAAGGTTGCACTTAAATATTCCGTCTCTTAGTACATATTACATCTTTCCTGCTTTATGAAATTCCTGTTTGCTAAGCTGTGAGATTCCTTTTCTATATTTGTGAGAAATATTTCATTGAATCCGTTTGTGGACTTCTCTCAAACAAAAGAAGAGAAGGGTGACAAGGTTAAACTGATAGTAGGATAATATGCTAATGAAAATATCGGATTAGAAATCCAGTATTACAGAAAGACGTTATTCCTAATTTTTCACATCAATATTCAGTTAAAAGGAAATTATGATTTGTCTAAAAAAGTTAGAAATTACTACATACATTAATATTACATCTTCCTATTCACTATGGAGATATAATAACTCCGGTTTTATTTCTATAGTGTTTCAGATTTATAAATATGTTATTATTGAATGCATATGTGGAGACAATAGAAAAGGCTATTTGTATGTACTTCATATTTCATTCATAAATATGTAATGGCTAAAAATATATACGGAGACCCAGACATTAAAAAATATATTGCAATGTTATATATATATATATATATATATATATATATATATATATATATTGCAGTGATATATATATATATATATATATATATATGTATGTGTATATATATATATATATATATATATGTGTGTGTGTATGTGTATATATATATATATATATATGTGTGTGTGTGTGTGTGTGCATATATATATATATATATATATATTGATGCATGTTACATTAAATAATATAAACAAGTCGATTCATTTTATGTAATTTTTTTCATATCGTCTGATATGCTTCATAGCATTATGGTTGAAAGAGGAAAGAAAATCACAATATTGATACATGTTTTTATTTAATCCTTTGTGATCTTTCGGCTTACATCAGCCATTATCAAAAATGAAAATAGTGTTGGTTGTAACGAGAAGTTCGCTGACTAACGATAGTAGTAGACGTCTATATTGTTTGTGTGGAGGATTGGCGAACACGTGCGTGCGTGCTGGAAGCAAAAATTGCACTACAGCTTGTGGCGTCTCACATGATCACACGAGAGTGGGGGCAAGAAGTATTAAGTACAGAAAGCCATTGGGATAAACAATCGCTTCTATTATCTATTATAGTCATGTGAGAATGTGTGAAGATTTCGTAGTTAATTTTGTTCATACATACATTATATATATATATATATATATATATATATATATATATATATATATATGAGTATATGCAGAATAATCTGAAATTGATTTAAAATTCAAGCACAACACTCTTGCCTCCCTAACTGAGCACTTATCCTTTACAACTCCCGTACATCTACACTTGGAGCACTTGCTTTTACCAAACAGTTACTCATCTTGGTATAGATCAAGATCAACGTTGCTTAACATCGCTGGTCGCTAGTGTTCTAACGTGATATGGTCGTACGCCTCTTTAGCAGGAATATAACCAATATGCTTATTATTTTTAAAACAATATTATTAAAACATGGCTATATTAGAAATGTTGATACAATTAAAATATATACCAAGAGTTCTTCAACGATTATTTTCTCTATTTTAATATGATTTATAAACGTCGCAGGCCAATAAATTCATTATAAATTATATAAACAAAGAAAGAAAACATATTTCTAATAATTCTATAATAGACATGACAAGAGTAATATCAAGATTAATATTCTATATTTTATTTGAAAATTCTGAACTCCAAATTAGTGATCCCCATGGCCAATGTTTGAGATGCATTTTTGGCGCAAATAATGTAACCACAAAGACAGACAATTAATTTTATAAAGATATATACCGTTTACATCGAATTAATATCCTCATAAATTTTCATCTATTAATTTTAATTTTGACATTTTCTTTATAAATTCAAATTCAATTAACCGTTCCACATTCTTACCTAGAAAAATAATAATAGACTTGCGCGGAACGGGATTTAGAAATTATATTTTCCTTTTTTTTTTTCATTTTGTCGTAATTATTTTTTTATATTCGATTAAGTTCCAATTCCCTCTAATGATAATTCTATGTTTTCTTCTAAAATGCACAAGTTAGATTGTAAATGTCTTAAAGAAAACTCAAATTGCTATCTTGAAAACTCAAATGTCTATGTGTCGCTTGAGAAAGCATTCGGTCACTTGTGAAAAATTATTTATTTTCAATAAGGAAAAACACAAAAATATATCAAGTCAAGATTTATTTTAATATTTTTATTTTATCTTTACAAATAAAGAGGACCGAATTGTTTAGAAAACAAAAATAACAGAAAGACATTTAAAAATTAAAGTTTTTTTTTATATCCACAGATATTTTGAATAAAATATGAAATTATGTCTAGAGAGATGACAGGCCGATTGCTGAGGGAAAGTGTACGTGCATGTAAAACTTTCCGACCGAGTCGCGGTGTTGTCGGCAGCTAGAAAAAGTATGTGCGAAAGTATCAGATTCATTTTGTCTATATATTTATTTAAATAAGAAAAGGTCAGCAGTTCCAAAACATTTTATTGATATAAAAATATCTCATTTATGAATGTCTTACGAAAGTAATGATGAAAACAATGTGTGTTCGGGCACATGAATATAGCTATAAAAGGGTGTGTATGAATATATATATATATATATATATATATATATATATATATATATACAAATGAATAAGAACAAAGAAAATTATATCAAAGTTTAAAACAACTATTTTATAGCAGTGTTCAATATAAAATGTATTATAATTTATTTTTACGTTAGAACGTGTGAAAAATTACAAACTACAAATAAATTGTACGATTTTGTAGTAGTTTGTAGTTTTTCGCATGTTCTAACCAAATATATATATATATATATATATATATATATATATATATATATGCATGTATATGTGTATATATAAATGTGTAAATGGCACACACACACACACACACACACACATATATATCTATATTTGTGCGTCGCAAGTCATTATATATATATATATATATATATATAAGTGTGTGTGTGTGTGTGTGTGTGTGTGTGTGTGTGTAGGTATATGCTTAGAGAGTTTAAGGGAACGTTGACAAAAAGGCATCCACCATCAAAGATAATATTAACTTGTGTTGTCATAAAACATTGCTATGCGACGATAACAGTCACCGAATAGCAGACGCTGTTGGTAAATTTGTAATGCGGTTTTATGACGTCACCGGGAATGTTAAAAGAACCATATGTCTAAATGCAATGTAAAGTATTGTGACCAGACTGAAATGTAATTTTAAGTTTCCGTTGCTTTGATTTAATATAGATTGCCTCCAATCTCTGAAAGTTCTTTTTACTGTGTGTATGTGTGAGTATTATTGTGCTATCAACTAAAATCTGCCTAATATTACCTACATGGCTATGTTTTTCTGAGAAATGTTGTTTAATAGAACTATGATCAGAAAGGTGGCGGTTAAGTCTGCGGGAGAACGTGGTTGTAGTAAAACCAATATACGTAGTGGGTTTATTATTAGTACCACAGATACACATATTGAAAAGGCATATAAATTGATACAATACATTGATTTTCCGTGGAGGATTTAGTTGTGTGCGTGTATTGTTATTAGAGACTATGAGGTCAATTGTTTTAAATTTTTATAATATATGATGAGCTTAATTTGATTATTATTACCTATTGGTTTAGCATTTCTACCTATTATATTATTAAGCGTTGTTTCGTCATGTTTGTAATTATTATGCATTTGGTTGCAGTAGTATAAATTAATAGCGTTATGTTTATTTTGAAGTACACTATTATTATAAACTTATTGTTTCTACCTCATAGTCTCTAATTATACCTCTCCCTCATTGTCGGTGTCTGTTTTAGTCGCATAGTAATGTTTTATGTCAACACATGATAATATCATCCCTACTGTTGAATGTCAACGTCTCTGTAACCTCGCTGAAGATGGCTCATGTCCTGTTCTCATCGATTTTCATACTCCTATTATGTAAACCCCTGCGCGCCAGTCGCATTTTTGCATTGCTTGGGGTGAGACGATTACAAAAAAGAAATCTATCGTCTTCTAGACACTCCTTTTATTTCTTTCAATTTGAATTGCACGAACGCTATTCAAACCTGTCATCTGTCGTTCTTTTCATAAATTTTTGTATGAGTATGACAATTCTTCAGGAATATCGCTTTTCATAATCATAATCACAATATCAACATAACACTACATATATTATTAGGGTATTTGTAATCAGGTATTGGATAACCAAATTTTAATATAAATTGACTTGATTCAAAGATGTCAATAGCAAACAACATTTTCACATGTTTTCAAGAAATTTAACCTTTCTTTCTATCATTTTCATATTTTTAACTTGGCCATAATGAAGTCCTTACTAATATCGGCTAAGAAATTATATTTCTTACTTTGAAATGATATTATTAAATCTAACATATTTTCATCAAATCGATAGCAGGGTAAAGAGTTTAGTTTAACAATATTACGTGAACAATTAAATACTGGTCTAGTTTTAGCGGTGGTCTATTCATCACTTTTAATTAGGCCTACGAGGTATCCAAATACATTTCCCATAATCTTTAAGGGAAACAGTTAGAATCTTTACGACTGAAAGAATATCACGACATAGTATAATGGTCATCACAGTCATTATTCCTTGCTTCCATTTCACTTATTTACTATGGAGCCAAAAGATTAGACATGATTCTGAAAGGAATTATACCAGTGGAAATTATCTATGCTGACACCTTGCTGCAGTTTACAAAATGCATTGGCCTCTTGTAATTAATGGTATGTACCCCTAATAATCCTCGAGCACTAATAGCATTATTGGCCATACTAGGAAACTCACCAGTTTGCCTATAGTTGAGACACGTCAAAGTATTTATTACACATACCAGACTATCAAACCTATAGAAAATTATTATCGAGTAAAATCGCTATTTTATTTAATAACTAGCAGCATAGCCCGGCGTTGCTCAGATGTAATGAAAGCTTTATTACTAATCCATGGTCCTGGAGCTCAGACTCTTTGGACGTTGGCACGAAAGACTAAAAAGCAATAGTTGTTTCCAGTTAAAACGAAACCGTAGACTGAAAGAGAAATGAACGGATGTAAGTTAAATTTTGATTTCCTCGTATCGATATCAAATTTTTGTTCGTCGTAAACTGAATTTTGAAGGCTAAATAAGTCCCCTGAGTAAACAGTATCATAGCTGAGACTAAGAACTACAATTATATCTATTTAGAGCCAAACCCGAAACAAAAACTAAAATAAAATGGCTGAAAAAATACAGCCATACATGCAGATAAACAGACACACACACAAACATCTTACCTTTTATATATATATATATATATATATATATATTATAGATTTTCTGCACTATTTTAAGAACTGCAACCTTGAAACTTCTGAATATCATTTCTTATGTTTTTGTCTATGAGTGTATTAAATTTGATTAAAATCGGACCACTTCTATAACCCGATTTTTTCGATTATCGATTTTTTCGATATTTATCGGGGGTACCTCGACATAAATGCTAGCTAAAAACACTCACAGACGCTTATAGTACAACTGTGTAAGTTTTCATGAAAATTGGTTCAGCCGTTTCGGAGTCTATATGCAACGGACACACACACACACAGACACACACATACACACACAGACAAAGTTCCATTTATAAATAAGTTGAGATTAGTAAATTTTACATGAAGGTTTGTTTGTTTGTTGCAAATAATTTCTACTGAAACCGAGAAATGTGTTTACACCGTATTCTCTAGTAGAAGCGTTTGTTTTATATTTTAAAATTTTAATGTCTATGTTTGAAAATTATGATGTCTGATTTCCAGTAGACAATTAAACGGAAGCACTATATCTTCCTTGGTGACAGATTCTTTTACAATAGTGAGTAGAATATTCCCTTTTCTAGTCACAGGTTTTATTTATACATTAGTATTTAATTGGGTTTTTCTACAATTTTCACAAATCTTGCATATGGAAAATCGTTTACTAGAATATTATAAATAGAATAGTTTTTAAGCAGAATTTTATTAAAGTATTGGTCTGTATCTGGAATTATTTCTGACGCATCTAAAATGCGTTATAAATGATTCGAGATGGAGATTTCATTTTATAAATAGTCTGTCACGATAATCACTTTATTGCAAACATCATGTAAAATATAGTTAGAAAATAAGAATAAAAACGGAAGTTATAAAAGAGAAAGACTGAACAAATAAGCTACAATAAAGAAGTTAAAAATTAGAGGAAGAGAAAGGAAAGTCGTAAGACGGACCAATATGATAAAGCGGTTTATTTTAATTTATTACATTTTTAATATATATATATATATATATATATATATATATATATATATATATATATAGCTAGGACTCCATATTTAAAAAAATCAATTTCTATAGTAATATCGAATTACTAAATTCTAAAGTAAGGTTTAATATTCATAATTAAATTAGAAATTTTTCTCTAAATAAAATTGAGAATTTTATAGAAGTAATCGATTTACTAAATTATAAACTGAGGTTCATAACCATAATTAGATTAATTATATATAGTGTCCTTAATACACACAAAACTTCAACTATTACATTAAATACAAACACACATATTACCTATCCACCTATTACCTCAAATACAAACATTCTACTTTCCCCTTACATAAAATTCTACTTATTACGCACTTATTACCTGCGTTTATCAATTACCTAAAGAACCCTAACATTAGAATTTACCTCTTACATTAAATTTTACCACAAACGGTGATAGAATTAAAATTTGAAATTTAATAGAAAAAATCGGTTTCCAAACTGTGATCTAATTAAGGTTTAAAATTTAATTGAAAAAATCGACTTCCTGAATCCAAAATTATGATTAAATATACAAATTTTGATTATTTACAAAAACCCTACTTATATACAATAAATTATTCTGTACTGAATACGCATCTCAACCCCTAACCTGTTCCCCTAAGAAACCCTAAAAGATATAGTCTAGTCACAAGAGATATATACAAATAAAACTTACACTCTCCATACCAAAATTCTAAAGGTCAATCAGCAGTATTTGTTCCCCTACCACATACACAATTGACTAGATATAAGAATAGAAATTTAAAATTAAAAATTTAATAGAAAAAACGGTTTCCAAACTATGATCTAATTAATAATTAAAAATTAAAAATTTAATAGAAAAAATATATTCCCTAAATCCAAAGTTAAGATTAAATATACAAACTTACATTAATTATAAAGACTCTGTTTAAATAAAAAATATCCGACGCCAACCACTACCGGTTCTTCTAAGAAATCCATAAGGATATAGTCTAGTCACTTGATAATAAAAACTTACAAGGTTAAATCTGTCTAGAAATCAAAAACTCTCATTAATCAACAACTTTAACAAACACCTTCTCCAAAAACTACAAGACTTATTCCCCTGTCACTAACCTCCACCAACACCTCTAAGAAAACTAAATAAATATAAGGAAAGAGGATTTCCATTACTTTACGCACAACCTGCTGAGACATTGAAGTTTCAATGTCGAAACAAACGTACCTTTTTAGTGGATATATATAGAATAATTATGTACATTTTTCTAAAATATATATATATATATATATATATATATATATATATATATATATATATATATATATATCCGAGTGAATACAGAACGAAAAAAAATTTTTTACAACGTCCAAAACATTAATTTAAACAGTTCCCGATATATAATATGTAGAGCCATTATGTTTTAGAACGTGCATTATATAAGTTCCCCTAGAAAATGTAATTATTAAAGACTTCAATTGTGCTTGCAGTTTACTGTGGTTTTATGCCTCTGGTTTAAAATCTTGTTGCTATTCATATATTTAATGATTTCAATTTTTCTTGAAGACAAAGGAAACATGGTTTCTTGATAGCTTTAGCTGTTCTTGCTCTCTCCAAATACTTTTGGAAGTTAAAAGACGAAAATAAAACACCTAAAGTTAAATGGAAAATCCTTAAACAAGCAAGTACAGCTAAATCTTTAAAGGAACCATGTTTCCTTTGTCTTCAAGAAAAAATTGAAATCATTAAATATATGAATAGCAATAAGCTTTTAAACCAGAGGCATAAAACCACAGTAAACTGCAAACACATTAAAGAACTAACATTAAAATCATGCTAAAAAATCCTACAAAAGCCAGAGGTAGGACCCCCTAGAAATGATACCTATTCACTGTACTAACAACACTCCTACATACACCGCAAACAGTGATCTAATTTAATTTTTTTTTTAAATTAAAAATTCTATAGAAAAAATCGATTTACTAAATTCTAAATGTGAGGTTTAATATAGATAATCAGATTAATTATAATAACTGCCCTTAATACACTTATTAAACTTCATCTATAACCTTAAATACAAACATTTAATCTTTCCTCCGACATAAAATTCTACTTGTTACGCACCTATAACCTACTTACCTATTACCTTAAATTTTTAACATTAAATTTTACCTCTTACATTAAATCTTACGGCAAACGGTGATCTAATTAAAATTTAAAATTTAATAGAAAAATCTGGTTTCCAAACTGTGGTGTAATTAAAATTTAAAATTTAATAGAAAAAATCGATTTCCTAAATCCAAAATTAAGATTAAATATACAAAATTAGGTTAATTATAAAACTTTGGTTAAATACAAAAATATTCTGTACAAAATAAACACCACACCTCTTACCTGCTCCTCTTAGAAATCCAAAGGATATAGTCTAGTCGAAAGATAATAAAACTTACATTCTAACTGCTAATGTTAAATCTGTCTACAAAACTCACAGACACACATTAATCAACCATATTCACTACCCACACCACTTTCTTCAAAATTCTAGCGGTCAATTCACAAGACTTATTCCCTCATCACTTTCGGGGGGAACTTATATAATGCATGTCCTAAAGCTAGTAGCATTTTTCTGGATGCAAGCCAAATACTGTTCATATTCGGTTGGGTCGCCTATCGAAGAAATGTGTTGTTTATTGAGACCCGAAACTTATAATGACATGGGAGCAATAACACTGACGACGCACCTGGATTCGGCACTTTACGGTGTATTTTAATAATTATAAAATATTTTTGCTAGTCTCTCATTGAGGAGCCTTTTGATTTCGCTATTACACAAATTGAATGAATTTAATTATTTGCACCACTCTAACTTAGCATTTAAAGAAGTGTATTTCTTGCAATAGCTGACATAGCGCACATCTGTTCTGCAAAAATTATACTTGTGAAAACATTTTTAGTACTAGTAGCACTAAAGTTTTCTTGCCTGTAGTAGTTAGATGTTTTTTATAGGTTATTAAACACTTTTGTTTCCCTCTATCACTAATACTACTTTCGCTATATTTTACATTTTTTAACAAATTCTCAATAGATTTGTCCACCACAATTTTTTTTATTTTGTTTTTAATGCCTCACTAGATTTATCGATAAGCTCCTGTAGGGAAGTATAATTTGCACTTGTTACATGAATGATATCGTTTTTTTTTAATACCTGGAAATTCAGTAAATATAGAATTTAAATGTCAGTTGAACCTTTCTTCTAAAACATCAAGGTTAAATGTATTCTTTAATTCATATGCGTCTGCCTTTGTCGATTTGTTTTTATGGCATATCAACCGCGGCGGATCATTTATTGCCAACTAAATTTTATTCATTTATTGCTGGTAATAGCTTTTTCTTTCAACAATTTATTCTTGTTTTCATATAAGTTTTGTGTGTAATAATACTTTTTCCTTTTCGAGTATCAAGATTCATTTTTAAGGGCAGGGTCCTCAAGTCCTACCCTGTTATTTAACCCTTAACTGGAGGGAAGGGACGGATTAATACCTTTCCCAAGGGTACCAGTGCTTAAGTGAATGCAGGGTATTCAACTGGAATTCGAACTCGGCTCACCGATTTCTCTTTGTGAGCCGATATCCACTGTACCATAACGCACATCCGTCACTAAACGCTTACAGCACCTGGTATTCCCAAGCGGTCACTCATCTAAGTACTGACCAGGCTCAACGTTGCTTAACATCGGTGATCGAGCGAGAACCGGTGTATTCAACGTGATATGACCGTATGCCTTTTCCTCGGCAATGTAATGTTCACTACAAGATAATAAATCGGGGTCATACGCAGGGATTCGCTCATTGATATACTTGAATATTTCATTAATAATGAATTGTCTCTCTAAAAGTTCTTCATTTAACAATAGCGACATCATAATTATCATTGGTTGTAAGATGCTGAATGTTTTGTGCGACGTGGCGCATTAATTATGATTTTTCGAGTTCTTTTAATTTTATTTGATTTGAGTCGATATTTATTACATTATTCTCGAAATTGGGCCAGAAAATTTTTAAATGCCAATTTATTTTTTCACAAAAAAAGGACATTTAAGTTTGGTGTTCAATTCCCCAAGAACGCTTACAAAACTTACCTTTTTTTCTCGGTATCAACTTCATAGCTTTTCTTTTTCACGTTCGAAAATTTTCCCTGTATAGACATTCATCTTTTTTTATCGTTGGCTTTCTATTTGATTGTTTATGTTTTCAGTATTATCAAAACATTTAACAATATTATTTTTTTAATAAAATATAATCCATGCTAGGACCTTGTTCAATATTTAAGCTGGACTGATAGGATTGAATTTAATTTTAATTTGACGCCATTTTAGAGTCAAGGAGCTAAATTCACACATTTTTGTATAGTAATTTTTTAAAAAAGTAAACAGGCCAGGCTAGTTTAAAACTTGTGTTGATATATCTTTTGAAAAAAGACGCAGTCATTTTAAGTAACCAAATAAACAGCCACATATAGATATTGTAAATAACTGAACTGTGTTAAAGTGGAACGCATTCAAACTTTTAATTTTTCTAAATCAAAGGAAATTTTAATTGGTAAAAACTACAAAGAACTAGTTGAAATAAATGCTTTAAGTAACATTTAGTTTATACGGACACGCAACAAAGACAGACGACACTAGCCGAATTTAAGAACAAACGATAAATTTATTTTATTGTTTATGCACAAAATTGAAAAACTTACACGAATTAAGTGCATTGTGTGTGAAATGAAGGCCAATATCATGTATGTACAAATAATTAATGCCAATTAAATATGCCTTTTTACAATAAAAATTATAATGCTGCAAAGGTTCCCCGGAAAAGAAAATTGCGTATAAAACGTAGACAAAAGGAAAATAGCGCAATTTTCGAAGCATAGTTCTTGGTAACTGCAAAAAATTGAAGAATTACACTAGCCAATTTTTTTTTCTTGATGTTGGAGTGATTCTCATCTGGTGGTTGTAATGTTATTTTCTGTATTGTTCTTTCATATGACAAGAGCGACCTAGGTTCCAACAGCAGATGTTCGTCAACTTCATGAATCAACTTCTGGGCTCCCTTTTATTACTTCCAGGTAGGCTCCAAATTCACTTCTCGGAATGTGGAGGGAAACCATTTGATCGGTTCTAGCTGAAAAAGAAATGCAGCTGTTTCCCCTTGAATTAAAATGTACCAAAATACTTTTTGAAATACAAAATAAACAAGAGCCCAACGCTCAGAAAAGCTCAGAAAAGCAGACGATACGCGCTCAAGCAGCTTCGTATAAACTTTACATTACCCATCTCTTCTTTTAAGTTAAGTAAAATGTGGTTGACGTCTTCATGACAAATTTTCAAAAAACTAAAGAAGAAAATGTCGTGGAACTTTTTTAATTCACTGATACAATTATTAAAATAATTAGCGAAATAACTTTGGCTATAAATATGTAGTTACCTTTGGATTTGATTTTAAATTTAATCGCAGATAAACCTCCGAGTGAGAGGTGAATTTCTAATGAAGACAATACAGCTTTTCATTCACTCAATCAAGAAATTAATGATTTAAGAATTCATGTACTCACACATATTGATACACACATGAATCACATGCAAAACTACTGCCTGAAAAAATGTGCACCTGTGAAATATTTCATCGGTCATTTCAACGGAACTTTTCTAGAAATGTATAATTTCCGAGTTATTTTTAAAATTATTTTTCTTATTTCAGTCTCTTATAACAATAAGACATGAACTTATGCAGAACTTAAATGTTTTTCTTAAAAGCGTGAAATATTTTGAAAAAGTAACGTTGACAAATATTTCATGAAATTTAGTTTTATTGAAAAACAACTTCTTTGTTTCATTTATATACGAGGCTTAATTGTGGATGGAATTAAAACAAACAAATGGAATTGTATAAATAAATATAATGATGCGTCGGATTTCAGAGCAGTTTTTAAGGGGATATCTTTCTAGAAAAGATGTGCGTTGTGGCACAGTGGATAAAGGATTTGCGTTGTGGTGCAGTGGATATCGACTCGGAACAACAAATCAGGAATTCGAATTCGAATTCTAGTTGAATTTCTTGCATTCACTTGCGCAAAAATACTCTTGGGAAAGGTATTAATCCGTCTCTTCCCCCAGTTATGGGTTAAATAATAGGACAGATTGGGTTGTATAGCCTTGGTCAGAACCAGTCTACCGCGGAAAGCAATGGCAACCTACTGCGGAATGATCTTTTGCCCATTCTGTCATGTCTCGAAAGAAACATGATCGCCCAAAGCGTGTATCACGTATGGCACTTAACTGGCTGACTTCCTAGAAATCAGCAATCAAAGTCAGTTTATATTTGTTTGTTTGTTGTGTTGTGTGTTTGTTTTTACTTCTTTTACTGATGTGAATTTCACAAGTATTTCATATATGGGACTAGTTTGAATAACTCAGTTGGTTCGAATATATATTTTAAGAGTTATTTAATCAACCGAAATATCCGGGCACATCAGATTTTTAAAGAAATGACTAGAAGATCAAATACATTTGATAAAAAGTAGCCTTTCAATAAGTGTCAGATTTGTTCCTTCCTTTTGCTAGGAGATAGCCAATATATCATCTCGGTTTGATACATTGTGCATCACCCGGAAACGAGAGATGAAAACCGGAAGATGATATAAAATTGAAAACGACGTTGATAGTCAATCTTAGCGTTTGTGAGTGAATGTAGCTGGGAACCTATGTAAAGGACGAGGCTGTGAAAGATGGCGAACACGAGCGAAAGGTGAAAAGAAATACTTTTAATAATATATAAACTTTATGAAACATTTGCTTGATGACAGCTTGATATTTGAAGCGGGAAAATATTAATGCACGATCAGCAATGTCGTTTTTTTTTTTGTTTGGTAGTCATGCTCTTTTCATTTTTCTCTATCCGACACCTTCCGTCATTTTGCATTCTTTTTTCGCAACAGACAAACGCGCACGCAAGTGCTTTTATATATATATATATATATATATATATATATATATATATATATATATGCCGTTAAATATAATTTTCAGTAGAAAATAAAGACAGAAATTCAATATTTGGTTCATTTTTTATTAATTTGCTTCTAAGCTTTCGGCTCACATGAGCCATCTTCAGAGAAGTTATTTAGACTGTAATACAATAACATCCGCCATCAGCAACGATTTTATTTTGTTTTGACATAAAATTATTTGCTGCCTCGATACACTATATATGTATATATATATATATATATCATAAATTATACTTTAGAACATGTACAAACTACAATCTACTACAAAATTGTACATTAGTTAATAATGATGTTAATAAACGTTATTTTTTAAAAAAACCTTTTTCAAAAATAACGTTTATTACCATCAATACTACCTACCTGACGATGTATTGTTCTTTCAATGTCGAAATATATATTTTGTTGTAGGTTGTAGTGTGTACATGATCAAAAGTATAATTTAAAATAAATATTCATTACTCTATTTTTATATTATATATATTATTATATTTAGATTAACGTTTTGAACGCTGCAAATATTTTCTTCGTTCATTATTCATTTGAATATATATATATATATATGTGTGTGTGTGTGTGTGTGGATAGATAGATAGATAGATAGATAGATAGATAGATAGATAGATAGATAGATAGATAGATACAAGTTTACAGTATTTATTTAAATTTCACATTATTACTGAGGAGATTAGTGAAATACCTAGAAAATTTATGGGATAATTTATCTTTAAAAGAGACTCATTAAAGTTATAAAACCTGGAACTTCACAAATGGGAAGCATTGGCATTACAATTTTATAAAAACCACATCAATAGGAAATATCATCTGATTGTTCATAAATTAGTTTTAGAAGTGGGTCATCGGTTGATTTTCTCACTACCTTTATATGAATCGGTTTGAGCAGCTTTAAAATTAGTGTTTCAATGTTGATAATTGCTGTTAAATGATCGTCGTCCAATGCAAGCCTCCCTCTAAGGAATGCTCGTTAATGTGTCATTAATCCGCTTCTTATCGAATAAACAAGGCAGAATCTTCATGAAAAGTAATGTTTTTAAAACATTTTAAATCCAGGTAATCAATTTTTTATTCGCTAAATATAATGAAGATATGTCGCATCGAATGATTATCTTCTACCTAAACGTTTTGGTTCAAACTATTTATCTGATTCGACAGAGAGGATCTTATCTAATTATTAACGTGAAATTCTTTGAATGAAAACTAGATTTTCATTTGGTTAGTCTATCGTCATTTTATTTGTATTCTATTTTGTTCAAAAGGTGTTAAACTAACCAAAAGGCAAGTCATGCATATTCTGTCTTTATTTCGTTTACTTATCAGTTAAGCAACGCTGGAATAAATAAGTAAAATAAAATAACTTAACTTTTTAATACTTTGAGGATGTTTTCTAATTTGATTATTCGCTTTTAGTTTCAATTGACCTCGCTAGCTTTGGAACTTTGAAGAGAAACGCAATTACAAGAACTCGCAAAATGCTTTTGACAATTTCGACCATTCCCACTACTTTCTACATCAACAACACATGTATTTGCTTTTCATGCAGGGTTACGTTTCTATCTGATTTAAAATAAAAATAATTATATTCCATTTTACTTATTGCTCTATCTTCAAAAATAGAATGAAAAAGTATCCCCGCTAATTTTTACCCTTTGTAAAATGTACACGTGTATACATGTATGACAAATGAAACCGACCTTCTAAAAGAATTAATTATACCATAAATGCTATTCTTATCCTATGAACAAGGTCCGAAAAATCAAGTAGAGTAAACCATGTGAATGAATTTGTCTTGGTGTATGTGATTTTTTTTAGTTTCGTGTATTATTGAAAGTTGTCTTGCCTTTACCCTCTCAAAATGTGGAACGTCACTTATGGGACATCAACATTCCACCCACATGACATTTGTGGCTTCTTTCACGCGTATTAAAAATTCCTCCCGAATAGAGAAGTGAGATTTTACGACTAACATCGTTCTCTATCACAAATTCATATTCGAAATTTTCTTTGTGTTCATCGCGATGAATATCGGACTCCAGTCCAGTATATCAGTTCCAGTATAGATACATAAACTGACATAGCAACGAAGCACACGCACAGGCACATACACATACACTCACACGCACATACCCACACACATATATATTTATTCACATACATATACGTGGGTACCTGTGTGCTTATATATGTGTATGTGTGTTTATATACAGAATTTCACAGCTCGTGTTAGAACCATTTCTCTTTCATTGATAAATCTACGCAGAGTTTGCACTACATATAAACTTATTGGTTTTTATTATTGGTAGCCTTTTCAGCAAATATTCACACACCAAAGAACGCACACCTGTTTGTATATATATATATATATATATATAGAGAGAGAGAGAGAGAGAGAGAGAGAGAATTAATGAGGAGAAGCTTGTCACATAGTTAAGCATTGCTTTTTCAGTCATACCAACTTTGAAGTTTCGCGATAGCATTATTGTAATACTAGCAGTATAGCCCGGCGTTGCTCGGGTGTAATGAAAACTTTAAAACTAATCCATAGTCCTGGAGCTCAGACTCAGCCGAAAGAATATTTGTGTGAAGTTTGGTGAGAATCGGATAAAAATTGTGAATTTGTATAAAGGACATACAGAGAGACAAACAGACACACACACACACAAACATCTAGCCTTTTATATATATATATATATTATCGATTTTCTGCATTATTGTAAGAACTGCAACCTCGAAACTTCTGAATATCGTTTCCTATGTCTTTGTCTGTGAGTGTATCAAATTTGATTAAAATTGGACCACTCCTTCCCGATTTTTTCGTTTATCGATTTTCGATATTTATGGGCGGGTACCTCGATACAAAACTTAGCTAAGAACACTCGCAGACGCTTATAGTAGAACTGTGTACATTTTCAAGAAAATCGGTTCAGCCGTTTCGGAGTCTATAGGTAACGGACACACACACACACAAAGACACGCACACGCACAGACAAAGTTCGATTCATAAATAAGTTTAAATCTTCATTTTTCTATTATCTCTATATCTCTATCTTGATATCGAGCAGTTTATGATTGCCTGATTGCCTAAAATAAACTTTTGAAAAAAAGTTAGTTTCCTGATAAATATTGTTGTTGTTTTAAAAATATAAAGGCTTTCTTTTGTGATAATTAGTGTATGGATGAATATAAACGGATGAAAAATGAAATTTCAGCAACACTGAAGCACACTGAAGCCTGTTTCAAGTCAATGATATCCATTCCTCTGGATAGCAAGTATTCTGTTAATATCTGCACGATCTTCAGCTGTCTTTGGAAGATCCCATTGAACACATACCCCATGGAATTGTTTCTGTCTGCACCGTAAGCAGTGATTCCTGCTGCAGTAAGATTTAATTTGGTGCAAAAATCCCACATGCCAACGAGTGGCTAAATTACTTTTTTTATTTTATTTTCTAATTTAAAAGTAGCTCACTCTTTTAGTTAGGTTAAGGAATAGTAAGAGATCGGATTCCTCAGTCCTGTCCAATTATTGTTTTTTTGATAAAAGTAAAAAAATTATCTCTTTTCAAACTCGCCACTTTTTCTCTCATGTCCAGTGTGCTAGATTCTATTCAGAGTTGTTGAATCCCCTCAAAGTAAGTTCTCATTTGTTTGCATTTCTCTGAAAATTTGCTTTGTTTTGCTCAATCGAACGTTCTACTAGTTGTTCATCATTTTTAACTTTTCAGAATATGTTTGTTGCAGGTAGTTTGGACTTTAAAATTTATTATAT
This sequence comes from Ascarosepion bandense, assembly GCA_037127315.1. Lineage (NCBI taxonomy): Eukaryota > Metazoa > Mollusca > Cephalopoda > Sepiida > Sepiidae > Ascarosepion > Ascarosepion bandense. The sequence continues at coordinate 144,977 of JBBBDQ010000265.1, forward strand.
ATATATATATTGATTTGAGTAGATATATCATTCTATTGCCCGGTTCACACTCCTCCCACACTCTATTGAACAGGTGTAATAGCTCATTCCTTGTTTCCTGTTAAGGAAGTGGTTTCCGGCTCTTTTCTCTTCCCAGACCTCAGTAATGGTGCTTCTGTGATTTTCCTGCGATGTGTGTGGTCGGTGGCAACGTCTCTTCATTGTGAGGGTAGGGGGTTGGCAGTTTTCTGATTGCTGCTTCTGACTGGTAATTAGGAGCCCTACCTCTTGCGTATCGTCAAGAGCGGCCGCTGTGATCAAGTTGCATAATATCAAGGTTCTTGTAGTGCCATGTCTCGCATAGATGGGTGTCCCTGCAGGCGCTTTCAGTGGGCAATACCCGAGGCCACACATTGTTGCAGCCCGCGCCAGTTCCCTTCCATTGCATGTCGCAGCTAATGATCGTTTGCTTCCTCTACTCGAGGTCTCTCTCCAACAAAAACATTAAACATGATAATCCATATCTCCGCAAAAAAAGCTAAACCAGGCAAATTAAAATCACCTAAACCTCTTAACATTTCCTTTACTAAGATCTGGGGTATCCGAACCAACTTCGGTAGCGTTGATTCGTTCCTCCATCAAAAATCCCCTGATTTTGTGAGACTAATCTCAACCTTTCAATTCCCTCATCTGACTTCTCTATTCGTGGCTACCTTTCCCTCTTTGATTATCAAAGGTAGTTCTCTTTGGTTGAATGATAATATCAGATTCTGTCTTCGTATAAGAGACGTTACGCTTTAAATATGGAGAATCATTATTTGATATAATGGATTGCGATATCATAAATCACAAGTCAAATTCTACTTCAGTGTCTCTGAAGGAAATATTGAAAAGATCCATGTACGTCTTGGTTATTATTCAACCGGTTCTTGTACAATTTCTGCGACAGGAAGGTCATGTGTTGATTCACCGGGATGATTTCAGTCCCTCATGACGCCTGTTTTCTTCAGTTAGTACAGCAAGATTTTTTCAGTTAGTACTGCAAAATGTCAATAATCCCACAGGATCTCATATTGAATAGGTATATGTGATATGACAGGAAACATGGCCCAGTGGATGTAGACGTTGGTTAGTACCTGTGACTTGACCCAAAACAGTTGTGAGTTCAATACCAGGTTACAGCAGTGGTAAACAAGTAACTTACAGGGTTAGAGGGAGATAACTCATGACTTCTAATCGAGGCTTTACGCAAGTAATGAAGATGATATACCCCAGTGATTGTAATAAAGGGTTCGGTTCGAAATTCCTAGCACACGAAGTAGGCCAGAGCGTACAACGGCCGAAACGTCGTATAAATGGCAACAAAGATATTGTCAATAGTCCGAATAGTGTAAATACTGCAACATTTTACTCACCGTTATCGCTTAACTCTTTAAGATAAGTCACTCCAAAAGACTTCAAAATTTGAAATTTGTGGAAGCATCAAAAAGACTTTGATGATAAAAGGACACTAGTTGAACAGTGAAGAAATATTACTGTCACTTTATCTACTCTGAAAGCCATAAGTCACTGCTAGATCTTAATTTATATCATTTTAAAATTGTAACACCTTGACCGACAAAAAAAATTCTTGATAGTTGCTTCCTGTCTGAGATCATAGTCTTCTAACTAGCAGTAAAACTTTCCTATCACGTACGCCATATATATATATATATATATATATATATATATATATATATATACCCATATATATACCCATATATATATATATATATATATATATATATATATATATATACCCATTATTCATTTTAACATACAAATAAAATGTCCTGGGTTTTATTTAAAGAAAAGTTACAGATTGATTTCTATATTTACTGACAATATTTCACATACACACACGCACGCACACACACTCATACACACGTATATATTTACAGATATATAAGAATATTATTTAAGCATACAATTCAAAATGACTTCCTTTGCTTTTTCTCATTTGAATTGCAAGACTTTTTAACCAACTTGTCGTCAACCAGCGCTGCCCAATATAATCCATATCGCAAATACCATAGAATTGATGTCAGTACTTGATTAAGGCCAAAATGACTTGTCTAAATATCTACGCAAATGTCTCCTGCAATAGTCCTGCATCTAATTGACGGTCTTTGCGGCAGCTGTCTTGAGTGAGCAAATAGCATATTTCAAATGTGATTGACAACACGCGCAATACACCATTCTTCAACATATAGGGTCATCTAGAATTTCCTGCTATACGAGAAGGACACATCTATTAACACGTAACAGTTCAATATTTTTATTCATTTCTAACAAAATTTTCTTGTCTCATAATACTCTGCTTAGCTTAAGGAATGCGTCTGTAAGCTATCCTATCCCAGAAGTAAGTGCCTCTTGTAATATTCTTGTTGAATTCTATTTTGTTTGTTCTGTTTTTATTTTCGAATTGATTTTTTATCTGGTATTTGAGTGTTTCAATGTTTAGTTTACATGCAATGCCGAGACAATAGCAATTGGATAATTTCTGTGTGAGGAACAAATTTTTATCAATAAATCTGCATTTCTCAGTAGTTACATATTTCAATGAATACTTACAGTGGAATCGGGCTTTGTTTTCCTTTGACCGTCAACTGAAACTATCAAATATAACATATTTCATTAGTACGGTCGACTTCCAATAACCTGTCTACCCGATTTGTGTGTTTTGTTTTTATTCTAACCGTGAATATGCGTTGTGGTGCAGTGGATATCGACTCAGAACGACAAATCGAGGAGCCGGGTTCAAATTCCAGTTGAATTCCTTGCATTCACTTACGCAAAAATACCCTTGGGAAAAGTATTAATCCATCACTTCCTTCCAGTTCTGGTTTAAATAATAGGACAGATTCTGTTCTATAGCCTTGGCTGTCAACCAGTCTACTGCAGATAGCAATGTCAATCTACTGCGGGATAATCATCTGCCCAATCGTATATCATGTATGGTACTTAACTAACTGACTGACTAACCCTTAAATTAGTCACTTCGCTTTTACACTCAAAATATTGCATTACATAAGAAATCGAACCGTAGTAAATTACCGATATATATATATATATACATATATATATATATATATATATGTGTGTGTCTGTGTCTGTGTATTTTTTTAATGTCGTTTCGCTTTGTCAGTTAGATAAAGGAGGTTGCAAAAAAAGAAAAAGTTGCAACGAAATGCGGATCTTAAAATCTCAGTACAATTTGGGAAAAAGAAAAGCAAACGTCTAATCAAAAATCCATTCGTGTCAATTTTGTCAAATATTAAAAAACAGAAATTTTCTCCTGAAAGTTATCATCTGCTGAGATATATCATTTTCATTGTTTCAAGTTTGTTTTAAATTTTCTCAGTTGCGAGAAACAAAAGATGTTTTTGTCAATGTTTATCATTTCCTGCTGTAATGTAACTGCAATTTCCTAAATGAGGTTCACTTTCGACGAATCTCCTACTTAAAGAAAAGGAAAAAAAGTTAGTGCAACGCAATGTAGGTAGAATATTTTTTCCACCTGAATGAAAGCGTTTATATTGTTGACGTAATAGCTTATCAAAAGTGTATACAGAAAAAAGTATTAAAAACAAAATATTGCAAAATCTATTGAAGTCAGCTAAAATAAAGACATTCTGTTCATTTGTTCACGACAAACCTAAATAAGAAGACATAGACCTATAAATTTGAGTCTTTTCTTCTGTTTATCACTGGAAGAATAACAATCTTGCCATATCTATCTCAGTCTGATCTCATCTCTCTCATCTAACTCAAAAAAGAAGAACACTGAGCCTCCTCAGCTTAACTCTCACAACAGACCTCAAGTAGAATGACTATATAAAATTCATAGCTAAATCCGTGTGCAAAGAAATTCGGTTCTCTGTGTAGGACCAGGAAGTTTTTTTTTTGTCCGAAACCATCCTGCACATATACAAATCTACCCTCCGCCCGTGCATTGAATACTGCTGCCATATCTGGTCGGGTGCTCCTGCTATCCAACTTCTGCTCCAATGAACCTAGCTTACTGGTGCCCCCTATATATAAATTTAACCGAGCCACAAGATTAGCAACTTTTTCTGTGAAACCAATAAATTGTAAACGCAAATTCTACTCCATCAGCTTCTTTTCTCGCACTTCCCGCCTGTGGAATTCCCTTCCATTTACTTGCTTTCCGGACAGCTATAATCTCCAAGAATTTAAATGTAAAGTCAATAGTCATCTCTTATCTCACTAACCTGCATCCTGTCTTTCATGCTCTTTTCTTCGTCCCCTCCACTCTCATCGGTATTCTCATCCTTCTCTTACCCACTTCTTGACACCCCCTATAACCTGTCACTCTTTCTCATAACTTTCCTCCTATGTAACGCCCTGATAAACAGTGGCAATAAAATGTCTTGCTTATGATTTTTTAAAAAATCGCTGATCCTATCTCTATACATATCTAAATATATAATCTCATTTATCTGTTGATCGATCGATTTATCACTCTAATCATACCTACCTGTCTATTTATATACCTATCTCTGTATCCATTTCATATTATGTCCTATCTTTTCACTTGTCTAATTTTTATTTGTTATTTGATAACATATAAAAGATTAAACCTCGCCTCTGATATCAAATTAGTTACTAACATACCATTCGTCTTTCATTCTGATACTGGGTGTAATCAAATATCTCCATGAATTCACAAAAAATGGTATACCTTCTAATTTAACCTCAAAGCAAACATATCACCACATCAATCGAGATTTCTTCTTCTCATCCATTATAAACCATCCTCTTAGATTTTACTCTGGTATCTCAATTTAATAGAGGATCTATATCGGTATATAAAATCAGACATGTCTTGTATTGACCTCAGTGCGGAAAGAATGTAAAACCCATCGGTAATACAACACGGGAAGGAATGCAAGTGTTCCATTCTATTTAATCTTTTCCTATACTATGACCTGAAGTTATACAAACGCATATGTTAAGTAATGGACAGTGAATATTTAAGTATTCCACGCCATATCCCAAACGAATATACTCATAGAAAACATCGTTAATACTTTCCATGTCCCTGTACTGATGATAAGGGAACTATATTGATCACGTAGATATTCATAGTTTCTTTAAGAAATCCATTTAAACAAGAATCATCTTATGCCACACTGGACTAAAGACATATCTTTCCAAATCAGGAAACTTGATGTGGAAATGGAATGAAAGCAAGGATGGCACTTACCCGGAATATATTAATTTTATGTGGAATTAGTAAATAATAAACACGTCTCATTACTCAATGTACTGATCACGTATAACTAACTTCCTACAGGAAATAAGAAAATTTAATATAGAATAGACGGTGCAGTCGTAAATTCGCACAATACTGCAAAAAGCTAGAAACAAAAAATGTTAACCTAAAACCTCGAGACATGATCTTATCTCGTAACACTGACATGGCTACATTGCATTATGCTAAAATATCTAAAGAGTCATATGTATAAAATCATTTCTTACATCAATGTTTGAAAATGACTTCCAGCCTATAAACCTTGTAGATCTTACTGAGGATCAGCTTTCTTCCAACTTTGTGTAATTGCGTTACAAAATCCAAAACTAAAGAACTGTACGAAATAAAAGAAACAACAATATGAGTTTATGACTTTCAACAGCAGCAACAGTAAAAAAAATCCTTCACCAATGAAGCAGACATGCACAAAGCCGTCATGGATTTCTCTGCGTCAAGCCCCACCGAGTTTTGCCGCAAGGGCATTGAACAGCTGGAGACACGTTGGTGCTGGATGCCGATGGCGATTACTTTGAAGACTAAATATAAGTTACACATAATGTGAATCATTTTCTTTTTTCCTTTAAAAACGGACAGAACTTTTTTGGTTACCTTGTAGAACCAGTTTGCATTTACTCGAATACTGAGCGTTGGGGTAGAAGCACTAATTTTATTTTATTTTATTTTGCTACTTTAATTCTCCTTTTGACATTTTTTACTGCAAACATTCCTTTTAAATTTTAATAAACGTTTAAATTTGCTTCACATTTTTTTTAATCTGTTTAACCGAACCAAGTTGATCAAGGCACTAAGACAGAAGAGGTTACTGGAAGTTAAAGAGAAAGGAAAACCTTAGAAAGAACTGCAAACCTAATCCTGAAGAGGAAATAAGTAATAATAATAATAATAATAATAATAATTCTCTGTTTCTATTCAAAAGATCGGAGAGATGAGCAAACCGGTCAATATTTGAATCTAAAAATATTTGTTTGCAAATAAATAACTTTCAATGATCGAAAGGTTTGCTAAGATTTGTATTGTAGGTCTCTTGATGAACTATACTCGATGATGACTGGATGTACAATTAAATTTGATAGCAATCAAATAAAGAAAACAAATATCGCATGTATCAAAAGATAACCCCTAGATTCTAACTAACCAAATTAATCACTTAGACTCTTTGATGTGTTATTTATGCATCATTAAAAATGAACAATTAGAATGTTGACATTTGACAATCATAAAGAGATAGTGACGACTTAAAAATATCCTACCAATAATGGTATTGCAAGCCGACATCAAAGTAGGTGATGAAATACTGCAATAAAATTCTTTTAGACAATTATGCAATTGGTTTGAACGAATACTGTTCCAATTAAAGAAGTTGAAGGTAACAATTGATGAAATCTTTTGTCTTTATTTTGATATTATTAAATGTGCAATATTTCAAGATAAGTACCTTATACGGCTGAGGTAAAAATTGTAACAGCTTGGATGAGAAAATTTATCTTACTAATGCAACTCATCAGGTGTACATTTATTTTAGTGTTTACATAATTCTCTCAATAGAATTATTAACTTGCTAGGAAGCCTTTAAATGGCTACGTAGATGTCCCTTGTCCATGATGATAAAAATTCCGAGAAGATACTATAAAGAAATTGATATAAGTAAGACAAAAGATAGGATATGCGAGTAAATATGTTCAGTAATAAAAGTAAATTATAAAAATGAATTGAAGTTTAAAAAATAAAAAAATAAAGGCATGCCATTGATTTGAACAATAATAAACAATAATAATAATAATAAAAATAAAAGATGATGGTGAATATCTAGAAGCAACTAAACATTGTGTATCAATTGTTTCTGGATATTCATTATCTATTATTATTATTATTATTATTATTATTATTAGTAGTAGTAGTAGTAGTAGTAGTAGTAGTAGTATAAGCATCTACCGAAAGGCAAACACGGCATGGCATTTTGAGTTACTATGTGCACACTAACTATTGTGGAGTAGTTTTCGCACTGAAGATTATAATCGTGCTAATGTCGGTTGCTAATCGACTTAACGCACCCAAAATGTTAGGAAGTTGGTAATCTTCCACTGAAAGCTGACTCCTTAGTATTCGGCTAACTGCCGACTAATATCAACTGTCTAATAGTTCTACTGAACTCCAATAGAGAGTCTAAAGAACATTATTTATTTTTGTATTTTACTACAAAAAATGTGGCACATGGCCGAATACGGGGATGGGGAAGTCTGGTCTTCATCTAGTCCTAACGTTAAACTTAGCTAGTCACAATCACTGACCCAGGCATGCCACAGTATTCCTATCACCAAAACAACGCTTTCTTACTAACCTTTCTTTCTACGTCCACCATAATACCACAATGTCTCCATGAAGTCCTAACTAAGCTCCCAATATGTACAATGATTGTCTGTGGGGGGAAGGGAAATAACAATATAAAAAAACCCAATGAATATTTACAAGAAAAAACGCATTATATACAAGAAACTAAACAAAACTGAATTAGTAACAACCCCCCCCCACATATTCTATCACGTGATAGATACATATGTTAACTGGACGAAATCGATGCAGGACTATAAATAAACTAAACCATTTATTCCTCCAACCACGCACACATGTATGCACACATCCAAACACAAAAACAAATACGAAAGTCACACCCGAAATACAAAAAGCGTCCTGCACCCACCAGAGAACTGATATATCGAGTCACCTAAGCAAGGGAAGGGAGGGGGAGTTAAACTAAAAAGAAAAATGTGGACAGAAATAAAAGGGGCCAATGAGCAACCAAATTCTAGCTAAGAATAAATTATAAAAGACAACTCAAGACAAAAATCAAGCCTAATCTAGTCTACATGAGGGCAGGGGTGCTTAGGTTCAAAGTGGTCGGAACAAAATCCTCATGCCTAACCGGCATCAATATGCCACTCCAAATCAGCTCCTCTCACTCGACACAATCGCGCAAGATGTACCCACCTTTTGCCAAACTCTGATGGAGGGAGCCGCTGCCTTTCCGTCCTAATCTTGACTTTAAGCTGATGCTTAAAGAACAAGATTAGTTGGGAAGAGGTGAACTTCTCGTCCCCATAGAGCTCCTTCTGACGCGTCCTCCATATCACGACTCTCATAACTCCTAGCAAGCAAAAGAACACATAGTGCTCAGCCTTCGTCAGTGGCGGCAACACATTGCTACAGACAGAACTGGCCTCGAGGACAAAGAACTTTCCGCGCAGTATGCGAACCATGATGCCTTCAACAAACTTGCACAGCGGTACTACGACTCTGCACTGAAAGAAGGCGTGGTCCACGGACTCCACCTCCCCAGTGCATCGCACGCAGTTTGGAGACTTCTCCAAGCCCGCTGCACAAAGCCTCTTGCCGACCCAGAGGGCCCTACGTATCACCAACCAGGTGAGTGATGCCTCATCATTAGTGAGACATTTCAACCCGGGCGCCCACGGTCATATTGAGCGAGCCTCCCGCCTCGTAAGACCGAGCTCGCCAATCAAATCATCCTGAACGGCTTCCCGAACTAAAATTTGATATAATGCCTTACGCGACAACGCCTGGACGTCGGAGAGACCATCCGTCGCCCGTTGGAGTCGTTTCAGAGCTAACCGACATTCACGATAGAAGGCGCACTCGCCACGTGGTAAACGGCTGACCTCATATTCAGACGAGTGCACACTTCTAAGGGATGGGAAATTCTTATGGAGATCTTCCTTCCAGAAGTTGCCTTCCCCATCCGATTGCTGACACATTCGGTCTAGGAACGCAATGCGAAGCGTATGTTGACGAATCTCAACGCTAGGCCTGCCTAGACCGCCTTCAGAAGGGTGCAAGTAACAGATCTCGCGACACACCTTAGAGGACTTGCCCTCCCACAAAAAGGAGAACAACATCCTAACTAAATCCATTAGCATGGCGCACGGGAGTGGCAGCACAGAAAGATGGTAAAGGAGAATGGGGTAGATGTGCGAGGCACATACTTCCGCCCTCCACCTTAAGGAAAGATTCCTCCGAGACCACAATGAAATTGCGGCCTCGGCCTTCTCCTGCACCGCCGACCAATTCATTTCCAACTGGAGATCAGGACCGAAAAAGATGTCGAATATCTTAATCGGCCCGTCCGTCCAGAGAAAAGGTCCGGGAAGAGAAATTCCCTTCCACGCACCCAACCGCAAGCCAACAGACTTATCACGGTTGATCTTGGCCCCTGTCACCGTTTCGTACCCTCTGATTTCTTTGCCGACTTCGTCAATCTCGGCCTTACTCGACACCAGAACCGAAACGTCGTCAGCATAGGCGGAATACCTGGCCGAGGTGGTAGCATCAGGTAGTGAAATTCCCTGCAGGACCGGATTCGTCTTCAACTTACGAAGGAACGGTTCCAACGCAAGCACGTAGAGTAAAGGCGATAACGGACAACCCTGACGAATGGAGCGAGACAATACGAAAGGCTTCGATCTTACCCCATTCACTTCCACCAGTGCACCGGGAGTTGCATAGAAGAGGCGAATCCAGGAGCGAAAGTACGGCCCGAAACCAGCGGCTGAAAGGACAGACTCGAGGAATCGATGGTCAACCCTATCGAATGCCTTGGACTGATCTAAATTGATCAGCGCGGCTTCACTGTCGACTTGCTCAATGATCAAGCGTACCATATGAAGGTTGTCCTGGATAGTCCTGCCCTTCACAGCACAAGTCTGTTCCGAGCCAATCAGACTAGGCAGGACAAGCTGCAAACGGCGGGCTAGGATCCTGGCCAAAATCTTTAACTCTGCGTTTAACATAGTTAAGAGCCGAAAATTACCTATGCCATCCCCACCGTTCTTATCCTTGCGTAGTAACTTGATCACACCCCTGGTGAAGCGTTGACGTATAGACCCCTGCTTCATCCAGTTGTTGAAAATCAGTTCCAGCAGAGGGACAAGCACGGGCGACTGCCTCAAGTACAGTTCGTAGGGAAGACCATCTAATCCCGGAGACTTGTCCCGGCCAACTAGCTTCAGCGCTTCCCAGATTTCATTCTCTGTTATGGGCCCCTCGCACCCAGCCGCTTCAGCCGCCTCAAGGCGAGGAAAGTCAGCCAAATAGGTGGCGAACTGAGCAGAGCTCAGACCGGGCTCCCTGGTGAAAAGTTCCTGGAAGTAATCACGAAAAGCCTCACATATGCCCGCGTTTGTAGTCACGGTCCGATTATCCGGCAATGTGACGCACGCGATATGTCGTTGGGAAGCTTTCCTGACTTCCTCCAACCGCAGTTCAGCAGCCATATTCGTCGCCTCGCAAGACATTCTTTTTAACCTAGCCCTAACTACCTGAGCTTGGTCCTTCCTGATAAGCAGAGAGGCCAGCTCGGCCTTAGCTATGGCTACGTCCCCACTAACACGGGATTTAACAGCCCGATCAACTTTTTCTTCTGTCTTTTGCTCTGCTAAACTAGCTAGATTGAGCCGACGACTATAGTCAGCAGCAAAAGACCTAATTTTAGATTTCAGTTTATCCCACCACCTGTTCCCAATGACAGCCCCCGTCAATTCCCGGTGAATCATTAGTTTCAGCTGGTGCTGGAAATCTTTGTCATCAAACAATGATGCGTTCAATTTCCAGTAACCAGCCAACCTAGGCTTAGGCTTATCTAAGTTTACCCGGACCCGGACGAGCCTATGATCCGAATAAACTATCGAATGAAAACTTGGACATTCTAAGAGCCCTATTTCGACTCTCTTAAAAACTCGGTCGAGGTAACTGGAACGTACCACGGAAACCGAGCCGCCACTATTTGTCCAAGTCCACACTATTTCCCGCGGATGCTCGCTACGATACTTATCGACAAGCTCGAACTTGTCGATAAAGTCCCGAAACGGCCTCACGTCAGGATTGTTAGCACCCGTATTTGAACCTATACGATCTAATTCGGGGTCAAGGACGGCGTTCCAATCCCCCACTAACACTACCGAACGAGATGTCGTCAAAAACGGCTCGATGTGCTGAAACAAAGCAGGCCGCTCAGCATAGACATTGGGCGCATAAACCCCAATGAAACGTAAGGACCTACCTTTTATGGTAACATCCAGGACGCAAAGCCTGCCGGCCGGATCTGCAAAAACAACGGCACACGTCGCATCCAAAGACTTGCTTACCAGCCAGCAAACACCTCTCGAACGTCCATCAAAACATGCTGAAAAAAGATGGAAATCTTTAGACAGAATCCTCTCATGATCGTGAGCAAAAAACCGGGTTTCCTGCAAACAGCAGACATTCACCCCGAGACTCTGAAGATCACGAACGAGTCTCGCTCTGCGAGACTCTGATCTCAGGCCCCGGGCATTCAAACTAGCTAACCAGAGAGCCATGATTGAACCGATTAAGGTTGCGCCTCCACATTGAACATAGCCGGGGCGAGAACACCGACGGCCTGTCCCATTGAGCCATGGCCCATCTCAGTCTTGATAGTGCCATCAAGAGACAGGCCACCAATGTCCCAAGGAAACGTTAGTTTCACTGCTCTATATAGGGAGGGGTGAACAAAAATTGGGAGCCTCCTTGAACAAAATTGTGACAGTTTGTCAGACAAATCATCCCTTATATAGGATAATGGCGGATCGGCAGGAAAACTTTCGTTGGCTTCCGCCAACATTTCCCACACTTTTTGGGAGCCTTGACCAGCTCTTACAACAGTGAGGATCCGTTTAGCCTTTGGAAAATTTCTAGGATCCTCCACATCTTTGTCGTATACTTTTTTGAAATTAAGGAGAGTCTTGAAATGTTTTGTTTTATTGGAGAGCACAATTGCTCGATCTGCTTGCTCTGTGGAATCTTTGCAGATGTTAATCCCCTTGTTAAATAATGCCTTAGGTTTTTTTTTTGGCCTTTAATTCCTCTAAGGAAGGGCTTCTTTGTCTTTTCTCCAGTTTCTTTGGAGTTTGTTTTGGAGTATGCGATGGAGTGGGATCGGGACTGGAGATGGGACTGGAAACAGGAGTGTAATTAGGAGTGGACTTGTTTTTCTTTTGTTTTAATGAAGTCATCTTGGAAGGGGAGGGGTCAATGATCTAGTCATTGGGGGAGGAGCCATTATTTTTTTGCAGAAGGGCTGGAGGGGGCCGATATTGAGGACCTTGGGATCTCTATGTTTTTGTTTGCTGTTTTTCTTTTCAACTCCTCATTAAGTTTTTTTTATCTTAATAATTTT
>JBBBDQ010000265.1:162500-215000 GCA_037127315.1 Ascarosepion bandense
ATTTACAAATAAGCGGGATTTTTATATAAATGTATGCAAAAATTATTTAGAGTTTTAAATATTATTTCATTTTAAGTAAAAAGGAAAATTATTTATTCGTTTAAAAATCAATAAAAAACATAATTTGCATTTAAATTAATTTGGATCAATGTATTTGGATATATATTTATTTTTATGCTCACATGTAACCAACAATTCATTTCGTTCTTTGCTTAACTAGTGTTATTTAAGTATAAAGTCAAAAATTATATCAATCTCCTTTCTCGTTGTAAGATTTCACTTTATCTATAATATCCCACGTAATAATGCATGTATTACAAGAATTCCTTAATTGTCATAAAACTTTTGAGAGTCCAGTGTTGCTTATGGATTTTATATTGACTAAAGTCATTTGATGATGGTAGAAACGATTCTTCCAAGGATTTTCAGTGTGACCAAAATAAAATTTGACGTGTTTACCAGAATATGTGCTCGCTCGGTATACAATTAATCAGTCATACATTGACCATTTAAGGAACAGATCATATTTTTTAGATATTTTTTTAAAATTATCTTTGTTGAACGTGTATTTGTTTAATATAATATTGTCATGTTAGGATATAGATTTATCGATGCTATTAACGCAGCTATAACTGATCTTAACATTATTTTTATTAAAATTCTTTTATAAATTTGGTGAACGATTAAAGTGATTATGGATTAAATTTTTAAAAATTACGGTTAAAAGGTGGATTAAATCATATTACGTTATTCCTAAGATGTTCCTGTGGATTTTTTACCCTTTTTGGTTTTGATTTTTAAATAATGTAAATTTAACTTTATTGCGATTTAGTTTAGAAGCATTTACATGTTTAATTTTATAATCAAATATTTTTGTTCTTACCAGTTAGGAGGCACTCAACCTTGGAATTATTTATTTAAATTTATGTTAGGGAATTTACACATATATGTGTGTTTAGCATGTCAAAAGGCTGTCCACTCTGGGTGTTGACTTCAATGTCCACTTTTATATTTACATACGCTCTATCCTCGATATTGAGCACTTTAACCCATTAATATAACATACTTAAAACTATAATTTATCACATATATATATATATATATATATATATATACACACACACACACACACACACACACACACACACACACACATATATATATATATATATATATATATATATATATATATATATATATAAAATATAGAGTGGGACATTAGATTTTTAAATGGGTAGACAACAATTTTTATCAGGATGTTTGATTTTAGGTTTTTTTTATTGAACAAAATATTTTTTAACACTATCTATGAGTAAAAGGGATAGAATATTTAGGTCAAAATTAGGATTAAATAATTATTACTCTAAGTTATACTGTATTGAAAACAATAATTAAGTATTGTGTAGGTTATTTATGTTAATAAAATAATATTAATTTTTTTTCACAGTATTTACCTTCACCAGACAAAATTAAGAAAATGGCATTCCTGCCCCCTTTTATAACCTAAATATTAAATCTCCATCGTTACATAATTCTAAATTTTGTTTGAAAATTTTGACACACTTAAATGCATTAACTCTAAATAGCATTCTCTAATTTTCTAATTAACCATGCATTCATCTTATATTTTAAAAAATAAACCGTTTTCACCATTTATTATAAATTGAAGAGGAAGAGTTTTGTTCGGAAACATGAAAATTTTTGTGTTGTCATATTCATTCGTACAAGCTTCCGCGATAATGTCTCGAAAGCGAAATTGGCAGAAAATTATCCCGCAGTAAGTTGCCATTACTTTCTGCGGTAGACTGGTTGCCAGCCTAGGCTATAGAACACAATCTGTCCTGTTATGTAAACCATAACTGGAGAGAAGTGACGGATTAATACAGTTTCCAAAGTTATTTGCGCGTAAGTAAATGTTAGGAATTCAGCTGAAATTCGAACTCGGCTCCGCGATTTCTCGTTCAGACCGATATCCACTACATCACAACGCACATCCAGTGATATTATGTTTTTTTTAAACATTGTAATAAAAAAATTACAATATTAATGTTACTCTGTATTGAGCACTCTTTATAAAAGTAAATGTTGAACAGTGGATTTATAATCTACGTGTTCTTTCACTTTTTGTAATATATATATATATATATATATATATATATATATATATATATATATATATATATAAAAGATTTCCTGAATCCTTATTTATTATCAAAACGCATTACAATGATGAAGAAATTAATGCAGTGTCTTTTGTATTTCCTTCATTTCGTTAAAATTAAATACGCATTTATTTCTGCTAAAGAATTCCAATAACGAGAAATAAATGAGGTTTTAATGATAGGAAAAGCCATAGAGATTTTTCAAGAAAATTTGCCTTTTTTTAGTTTTTACTGATTCGGTCACGTTCAAGATAGAATTTCAAAAACTGTTGATCTGCAAACAAGTCATTCTCATTAAATATATTTTATTCATCAATTTAAAACTGAAAAATTTGAATTTATTTACCCAATATATATTAAATTTCTATCTTCACATACCTGCCACTCGATTACAGCATGAAACACCTACTGAGATGAAAGTAATAGTTATATTTTGATTTCCGCACGAGAAGACAATGGAAATATTCTTAAGAAAATAAAATTTACGACAATAATGAAAACTACACACACACACACACACACACACACACACACACACACACACACACACAGGTATATATATATATATATATATATATATATATATATATATAGAGAGAGAGAGAGAGAGAGAGAGAGAAAGAGAGTGGGGGGAAGAATTGCTGACTGAATTTCGGTCAGTTTTCAAACCTGGGTAAAAGGCAATCGGCTGTCTAAACGTACAGATGAGCTGTGATACAGCGAAACAGATCTGTCTGCGGACGACTATATATATATATATATATATATTATGGACTCACTCGTCGATTTCGACGTATGAGTGCATAAGTCAGTTAGACGACACACAAAGAATTGTTTAGTGTGGTGATGGCTTGAGTAGCACAATCCAAACTCTTTGGAACTGATATATATATATATATATATGTGTGTGTGTGTGTGTGTGTGTGTGTGTGTGTGTGTGTGTGAAGATAGATAGATACATTTATATTTGTAGACCGACGTGAAATTTTTTTTTCCTTCAGTCGAATCATTATCATTTGGACGATCGTTGTACGTGTTTGGGCCAGAGAACCTGGCCAGTTCTTGCTACTTATCTGAATTTAAAACCAAAGAGTTATACTTTTATGCTTATAATATTTGCGGAAAATAATACCTGGTGCTGCGAATTTCTCTGCCTATCAAAATAAAACCAGATTCCTCCATCTTCTTGGTTCGCCTTGTCACGTACGTAGGGCTGTTTCCTTTCCTCAGCCGAATTCTACATCTTTTTCGGTGATTGCATCCTAGGATTCCATAAGCTCATTGAGGCTATACTATTGGCGAGTCGACTTCATATGCAGCCCATTAAGCATTACCTTAGATTATGTTGATTTATGCAAGAATTGTCCAACAACCCTTTGACAGAATCTACAAACATCTAAGATAATTTGGTTTTCTTAAATGATTATTCAGCATTTCCTCTCAAACTTAATGAATAAGCACTCTATAGAAAGATATGAATAAGAACTCTATAGAATGATATGAATAAGAGCTTTATAAAAATATATGAATAAGAATACAATAGAATGATATGAATAAGATGTCTATAGATATATATGGATAAGAACTTTATAGAAATATATGAATAAGAACTTTATAGAAATATATGAATAAAATCTTTAAAGAAATATATAAATAAGGACTCTATAGAATGATATGAATAAGAACTCTATATAAAGATATTAATAAGAACTTCATAGAAATATATAAATAAGGACTCTATTGAATGATATTAATAAAAACTCTATAGAAAGATATGAATAAGAACTCTATAGAAAAATATGAATAAGAACTTTATAGACATATATGAATAAGAACTTTATAGAAAGATATAAGAAATCTATAGAAAGATATGAATAAGAACTTTATAGAATGATATGAATAAGAACTTTATAGAAATATTTGAATATGAACTCCATTTATTGAATGAAGCCTACCCAAATGTACTAGAAGGAATATGAATATCTGAAAACGGTATCTTGTGTAAAACTAAACTAATCAAAGATCTACATTTGGTTATATAATTAAAACATGATAACTTATTTTATTTTTGTTGTAAGCGATAACGAGAAACGCCAATTTTGTCTACTGTTATTTTTTTATAAATGTGTGACGTTTTCAAAAACATTTCTTTTTAGAATGAGAAAGAAGCATTCACATCAGTTCTGCTCCTGCAGTGTTGTAGAATATGTTCAATCTGATTATCCTTCGATATTTCAGAGTTTCCCCGAATCTAACGGATTTTGGTTATGAGCAAAAATGAATCAAGTTGTTGGATTCCTGCAGCGGAATCTGAGAACCGCTTTAATTAATTTGGAACATTGGAGAATATTTTGGTTCGGCACCACCTGCAATAAGTAAAAAAAACAAAACAGAAATGCCTATTCTCTTCCTAGAGAGAGAGAGAAGGAGTGAATATGGGAAGAGGGGGTTAGTGAGGGGGAGAGTGTGTGTGAGAGGGAGCGAAGGAGAGTGTGGTGCATGGGGAGGGAGGGAGAGAAAAAAGAGAGGGAGGGGAGAGAGAAAGAGAGAGAGGGAGGGATGGAGAGAGAGAGAGAGAGAGAAATGTATTTGCGTGCATTTTTCATTTTTTTTTTTCTTTTTTTTTCGGATTTTCCCTGAATGGACAACAACATATTTGATAAAAAAAATATGTACAATTATTTCATCACAACGACAATTCAAATCTGCTTTCTGCTTTTCAATTCTTTCTTTGTCTGTTTATCCTGTAAACATTTCGCAGTGTTTGCAATCCCAGATATTTTAATTACAAGAATGGAGGGAAAACATTTCAGTGAAACTCATGACACTATTAAGAGAAACTGTCCGGAAATTATTATTATTATTATTATTATTATTATTGATGATGATGACGGTATATTTGCAGGTGAGATACAGGTAACTGTTTATTACTACTAAAATACAGGTACAGTAAGTCTTATCTTTTATTCTTCTCGGCATGTACTTATAAGTTCCACCAAGTCGTTTTTTTCAAATGATCAAACAACATCCAACTCACTGAATCATAAAGAGGAACCCGTTCAATCAATATTTGCAAATTTCGAAATTTAATGAACGTGGAAGGTCAGAGTTCCATATTTTATCAAGTTGGTTGTATGCATACCATAAATCTTTTTTCGAATTTATATTTATATATAAAATATAGGCCATATAAAGCATGCTCAACAAGAATATTTGCTGGATCGGTGATTCCAAGGTAGAAAAAGGGACTCAATAAGTTGTTCAACCAGCTAGAAATAGTTGAGAATGGGTGAAACAACTGCAAAAAAATAACTTCATTGTTGATGACAATAAAATGCTCTTATTTTACGCAACATTCATTGACAAGGAAGCACAGAAACACTCTATACATCTACAGTTATTTACCATAACACTCGGCCATTTAGACTTGCTAACCAGTGTCACATGATCGGTTCACTAAAGATTCTAAACTAAGAAATACACCGTGGGTGGGGGTGACACTCTGGTTCAGTTGGCAACGTAGTCTCTCATGAATTTAAACTGTATTAAATTATAGAAAGAAGTGTGAATCTTTCCAGAAGACTCTCCCAGAACGCTTTTGTTTAGAGTGCATGGTATCACTGGTGTAGTTTAGCGACGAGTAGCAACATGAGAACCCAAATCTAAGGAGGATATTTCAGAACAAGAGAAGTATTTTTTATGTCTCTGTTATACGTTTTAGTATCTGACTATGTTGGATGAGGGACAAATACCCCATTTTTCTGTTTTCAATGTTCTTAACACTGATATCAAATTTGGTTCGTTTGTTCCTTACATGGGGATATTTCCTCCAACTCCTTGGTTTGCCTTGATCTCGGACGTAAGGCTATTTCCTTTACACAGGTGAACTTTACATCTTTGTTGTTGTTTGCAGCTAGGATGCGATCAGGTCATTGATGCCACACTATCAGCGAGTAGGTTTTATATGCGGCCAAGTAAGCATTACCTTAGATTTCTGTTGCAAGAATTGTTCAACAACCTTTTGACAGAGTCTACAAACATCTAAGATAATTTGGTTTTCTTAAATGATTATTCAGAATTTCCTCTCAAACTTGATGCAGTTATATCAATCCATGTTCTTATAAATAAATATCAATCCATGTTCTTATAAATAAATATCAATTCATGTTCTTATAAATGAATATCCATCCATGTTCTTATAAATGAATATCAATCCATGTTCCTATAAATAAATATCAAATTCTTGAAAAAAAAACGTCATATTGCTGGTTGATAGAGATTCTATCTTTCAACAGTCATTTTCCATCATGGAATTTTGATTGAAGTTTATTAAACCGAAACAGAAATATGTAATTATTCTTTCAAGCACGTTGTTAATTAACACTACTTTTTTAAGTAACCTATCTAAAATGCAGACGTAAATATTAAATGACGATATAATCAAATAACTACAGAAAGAAAGGAAAAAGAGTTCTGTATAAATATATGAATAAGAACTTTATAGAAAGATATGAATTAGAACTTTATAGAAAGATATGAATAAGAACTTTATAGAAAGATGTGAATAAGAACTCTGTTTATTGAATGAAGCCTACCCAAATGTACTGGAAGGAATATAAATATCTGAAACGGTATCCTTGTGTAAGACTGAACTAAGCCAAGATCTACATTCGGTTATATAATTTACACATGATAATTCATTTTATATGATTCTGTAGCGCTGGTCTGTGATAATGTATAAATTACAAGTGAATGTAAAGAATTTAATCGTTTGAAATCATTTTGATCATTGATCTAAGAAAATGAAATGAAAGCCATGCATGCAATCGCTCTGAGATCCCAATTTTAAGGAGCTTATTTCAGAACAAGACGAGTAATTTCATGTCTGTGTTTTACATTTTAGTATTTGCCTTCGTTAGATGAGGGACAAGAACCCCATTTGTCTGTTTTCAATGTTTTTAAGACTGATATTAAATTCGGTTCGTTTGTTCCTGAACATTTGACGTCTTTAGAATTTATCGATTGAACATTCTCATTTTTTTCTGATGAATTCACGGTAAATCCCATCACTGCTCACATTCCAGTTCCGAATTATAATTCTTGGAAATATTTATTTGGAATAGTAATTTATGGAACTCTTACTTATAAATGTTGATTATTTATTCAAAATCATTCCTATACCATTTAAGAAGAATAAATAGCATCCACCTCTTCTGCAAGCCACTGAAGAAAAAGATTATTGGGTTTCTATAACTTTATTTGTTTATCAGATTTGGTATCGAATGTTTAAATTTCACCGACCAATATTTTCGCATGAGTACTTACATAAATGCAAAGCATCGTCTAGGAAAATGTTGTGGTGTAGTTTTCGCGCTGAAGGTTATAATCGTGCTATGTCGCTTGCTAATCGACTTAACGCACCCAGAATGTTAGGAACTTGGTAATCTTCCACTGAAAGCTGACTCCTAAGTATTCGGCTAACTGCCGACTAATATACACTGTCTAGTAGTTCTTCTGAACTCCAATAGAACTCTAAAGAACTCCTATGAACTTCCCAAGAACTTCCTGTTAACTCTTATGGTGTGGCTTCCTTCTGACTTGTATTTCATTTTGGCTCCGACTATCTTTTTTCTGTTGTATCGCGAACACTCGTGCTACTAGATTGGTATCAAGGTCCCACATTTTTACCCTCAAAATAGTTAAATAAAATCACCTATTATACTCTAATAGTTTTTAACTCACACTTCGCTTTTATGGAACTCTCTTCCGTTTGCTTGCTTCCATGATAGCTACAATCTCCAAAGGTTTAAAGGCAACATCAATTGCTATCTTTTACCTAATTGGTTCCCATCCATCTATTATTTTTTTCATTCGACATCCCCTGTACCTTTTCTATTATCTCACTGTAACCCCTGGGGTCAGCAATGGCATTTTTTCCTAGCTTCAGGGTGAAATTATTATAAAAACGTATCTGATGAAGTTTGTATCGTTTGTAAAGAAAATATTCGCAATGCAAAATTTAAAGGAAATTACTATTTCTAGCAATGTATATGTGTTTTAATCATTGCTAAGCTTTATTTTATCGTATACTAGCAGTATAGCCCGTCGTTTCTCGGGTGTAATGAAAGCTTTAAAACTAATCCATAGTCCTGGAACTCAGACTCAGCCTAAAGAATATTTGTGTGAAGTTTGGTGAGAATCGGATAAAAACTGTGGATTTGTATAAAGGACATACAGGCTGATAAACAGACACACACACAAACATCTTGCCTTTTAAATATATATATTATCGATTTTCTGCACTACTGTAAGAACTGCGACGTTGAAACTTCTGAATATCGTTTCTTATGTCTTAGTCTATGAGTGTATCAAATTTGATTAAAATCGGACCACTCCTTCTATAACCCGATTTTTTCGATTATCGATTTCGATATTTATCGGGGTACCTCAAAACAAAACCTAGCTAAGAACACTCGCAGACGCTTATAGTACAACTGTGTAAACTTTCAAGAAAATCGGTTCAGTCGTTTCGGAGTCTATAGGTAACAGAAACACACACACACACACACACACACACACACACAAAGTTTTATTTATAAATAAGTTTAGCTATACATATAATTGCACATGCAACTTTTCAATACAGAATTTTTAATCGTTTATTTTCTATTGACTGCATTTTTCCAAAGTTCGCTCCTTGTTTGACTCTCAACGACCTTACATTATTATGATATTTTTATTTACTTATTTCTTTTCAATTTTCCTGTTTAATATACGGTGATATTTTTCTTAATTCCCAATCTTGACACTTTTTGTTTACGGTTTTTCATTCGTTATCTGAATATTTATGTCTTTATATCGCTTTCTACTGATTTGTTTGTCCCGGCTAGGAAATATTTTGAACATGAACAGTTGGTCAGATTTCGAAAATTGGATTCCACCGAGGACGTTCCAAAACTCTGACAGAGGCAATGCTGCCTACATTTAGAAAGCAGAAAAAAAACGAAATAATATTTCTTTATTACAATCCTTCTAACCTTGAGCGACTCATCAATATCACTCCTCGTTTATTTCATGTTGTACCTATCCCAGTATGACACAAGATGTTCGCGATAATGGAACAATCACTTGTTTTGTTCATGAACAAAAAGAAATCTTCGATTTTCTTATATTGATCAGAAACTCAGATAATTTATTTTCATGTGTGCAACAAACAGGCTGTTTGCAAACATAAAGTATATTCCGGAAAAAAAAAGAAACTTTCTCTGCTGTGATTTCTCAATTTAACGATACAAAATAAAATATGGCCATAGATAAAGATAAGAATATTGAGAAAAAGTACATAGGAATCAACATTGCATACTCAGTGCTAGTTTACCTCCTCAAATTCTGAAATACGTTTCATGAAATGGATAGTCATCATGCATGGTCGATTTGTATGTCTACACTGTCTATAACGTTATACCTCCATCATTGAGCTCTCTTCCTCATAATAGAAAATCTTAAGCAACGCACACATACACACGCACATACACACGTACATATACGTGTGTGTGTCATACGTGTAGGTGTCATAGATATATCGATAACGTGTGGACTCACTGCATGATTTCAGTGTAGTTCAAAAAAGAAATTCCTACTACGCAACCTACAAACGCAAAGGGTTCAACAAACTAAAGTGTAAATGCTATTTTCAGTGCAAAATTATCATCGAAGAAAAAGTAAAATAAAGTAATTATCAAGTTGAAGAAAAGAAATTTAATCTGTGAAGACTAAAACCATAATAAGATGAAAAGATCTACATGAAATCTCGTACCTTTAATCTAATACTGTTTATTGTCAATCGAAAGATATATAATCAAAGAAAATATTCATAATCCCCAGTGGCTCATGTATAAAGTCGTCAAAAGGGATGCGACTGTTGGTCTAAAAATCACTTGTGACGCGAAACATACAGTCATGATACAATGTTGATGTCTATGTTAACACATTCTGTATCTAGAAAATTTTTCTTCCCTACATTGAGCAGTTTTATCCCATTCTACTTCTTCTATGTGCCTTGTCCCTTCAAGACGTAGGCGATCATGGTCTTCCACGTCTCCCTATTCCTGATGGCTCTGAGCACACTTTCTCTTGTGACACCACGTAATCTCCGTTCTATTATGCACCTGTTCGGGACCTTCAAATATGTTATCCGCAGGTTTTCTTCTGTCGCTGTATTTCTCTAACTGGCCTGTTAGTATCAGGTTCTCCAAGACCTCCTTCCTTATTGCATGTCCCAGGAACTTTAGTTGTCTCTTCCTGATGCTCAATATTAATTTTCTTTTCGTTGCCATTCTTTCCAGAATCTCATCGTTGCTCACATGCTCGATCCATGATATTCACAACATCCTTCTGTAGAACCACATTTCAACTGCTTCAAGTTGTCCTTTCATCTTTGATGATATTTTCCAACATTCTCTGCCGTATTGAAGAACTGGCATCACATAGCAATCTAGTACTCTCTTCTATGTTTCTAATGAAAGTTTCCTGTCTCTTAAAACTTTACTCAGCATCTGGAACGCGTCATGCCTATTCACATTCGGATCTCTGTGTCACACTTTCCGTCTTCTGTTGAAATACTTCCCAGATATTTAAATTTTTGTACCTGCTTGATTTTCGTGTCTCTCACCTGTATTTGGCATTTTAAGCTGGCCTTTTTTGCTGATGACCATGCATTCAGTTTTCTTGCAGTTTATTTGTCTTTTTTTTGTCACTCTCTTCAGATATCATCCGTGGAAGGTCTTGCAGTTTCATTTTTGCCTGTCTGCAATCAGCACTGTATCGTCTGCGTATTTAAAGTGTGGCCTCCGATTACAAATCCTTGCATAACATCTAAGGTCCTCAAAATAGTCTCGCTGTACAAGTTGAACACATTCGTTGAAAAGACACCCCCTTGTCTTACGCCCCTTTCTATCTTTGTGTATCTTCTGACTTCGTTACTTGACCTTATGCAGGAAGTTTGCTGCGAGTAGAGAAATAAAAAAAGATATATATATATATATATACATATATATTTGTGTGTGTGTGTGTGTGTGTGTGTGTGTGTGTGTGTGTGTGTGTGTGTGTGTGTGTGTGTGTTTGTACGAAATGCCTTTTCTATTAGTATTTCTGTTTTCGTGTTGCTGGATAATGTTAGATATATTGCATTTTGAATGCAAGTTAAATAAATGAGATGTATAATCATATGTCGTACGTCGTGGAGCAATGTTCTGTAAGTCTGCTTCCATTTTTAATATTACTCTTTTACTGAATTCAACTTTCGCGTCTTACTGTTAAAATATCGTTACGAAACACGTCTATGTTTACAGATAGATATTATTCTCTGCAATAAAAAAAATCTTAAGTTAATATATAACATTATTTAAAATAACCGATTTGCATTCATGAAATTGCCGAGGCTATTTCTTGATATATTATTTTTTTATGAAATTTGAAAATGAACTAGTAATCAAGAAATACGGCAGAAATATGTCTCGTTTTCAGTACTTGCATTCAGTCAGTTAAGTGCCATATGTGATACACGTTTGGGTGATCATGTCTCAAAAGAGACATGACTGACTGGGCAGAGGGATTATCCCAGAGTAGGTTACCATTGCTTTCTAAAAGGAAATTTAAATATTTTATAATCTAGGGAAATATTAAAGCAACGAATAACTTTCAAAATTATTTAAATTAATGTTGTCACATCCAAAAATTTTACAACGAATGATGGACTTTACAGAAATATTTGCCGAAGATCACCTTCATGTCAAGTCTACGAGAAATGCATTCATCTACATTTCTAAGCGTCTATAGTTTTCCTATTAAGACGAACGAATAAAAAACCATATTTTTAACAAGCTTACAAGAACGGAAGATAGAAAGTAAAAAAAAAAAAACTACGAACGCATTCGACCAGAAGGGAAATTGATTTTTTATGAATAGATTTTCGGTATATTTTCTTCTATTAAATAATGTCATTTATTCTTTTAGTCAATGTCTGAAAAGTACAGGTGCGCAGTATAACAGGAAATAAATGTTCCTACAGAATCTACTCGCGGGATTAATAGAAAAGGATTTGTCAGCTTCAGAATTGATAAAAAATTCCATGAATCAACAATGAGTGAGTAACCTACTGAGATATCAACTGATCTTGCAAAATTATTTTTTAAAAGATAGAAACTTTTTGATCTTCTTATAGAAGAGCGGACAAGATTAGATGTATTGTGATTAAATGAGATTACAAACACAAACACACATGCGACACAAACGCACACTCACATATATATATATATATATATAAAATATTTATTTAAAATTTATAAAATAAGTATGTTAAATCATCATTACAAACTAGCTATTTTGTTTCCACATTTCTTGTCAAGTGATCACATGTTTATGTTATAAATTTTAAATAAGAGTTATTTCTGCTACTCTTATTGAGAACGCTTTCAAGAAACCTTTGTTTTTTTTTGCCTTGCTTTTGTTCCTTTTTAGATACCGCAATTTTAATTCATTCATACCAAACCTATATATATATATATATATATATATATATATATATATATATCTTGTTTTTCTTGTGTAAGAAGACTGGGCAGAAGATTATCCCGTAGTAGGTCGTCATTGCTTTCTGCGGTAGACTGGTTGCCAGCGAAGGCTAAAGAATCCAATCTGTCTTGTTATTTAACCCATAACTGGAAGGAAGAGACGGATTAATACCTTTCCCAAGGGTATTTGCGCGTAAGTGAATGCAATGAATTCAACTGGAATTTGAACTCGGCTCCCCGATTTCTCGTTCCGAGCCGATATCCACTGCACCAAAACATCTCTTTTGGTGTTAAAAATACATTGGTTTGGAAATTTTTGCTAAAATCGCATTGTCGATTTCTAATAACAATTTCATGAACTATTCGCAAATTGCTGAAGTTATTTTTTAAATCTTTTTTATAAATCTTAGTAAAAATATACGTTTTACATCTGTTACCCTGACATATTTCACTTTATGAATTTTTGAGAAAATAAAGATGGTTAAAAAAAATTAGTAAAACATAGAGGTGTCAAGTGTAATAATTTACTGAAATTTTTTCATAGACATACGTCTAAGTAATGAGTGGTAAGTCGTTACATTTGGATGTATTACTTTGGCAATTGTTGCGTAGTAATCTGCAGGACCACTTTACTGTACAACGTAAGTGTTTTCATGAATTCAAGAACTACTTTGCAAACATGTTTGGTTTGATATCACATTATGAAGAAAGAAAGATTTCTTATGTAGCTACAGAGCTTTTGCTTTCTGTTGGAAAAGATTTCTGGTCACGTCTAAAATATGTTGGTTGTATATTTTGTTTTCATGGCATATTAACCTCGGAGGACCATTTAATGCCAACTAAATTTTTATTGATTTATTGCTATTAAAACTTTTTGTTTCCAACAATTTATTGCTGTTTTTATATAAGTTTTGTGTCTAATAATACTTTTTTTCTTTTTCGACTATCAAGATTCAATCGGAATTGTTTTTAATGGCAGGGTCCCCAAGTCCTACCTCCAGGCACCATCCTGTTATTTTACCCATAACTGGAGGGAAGGGACGGATTAATACCTTTCCCAAGAGCACCAGTGCTTAAGTGAATGCAGGGTATTCAACTGGAATTCGAACTCGGCTCACCGATTTCTCTTTCCGAGCCGATATCCACTGCACCACAACGCACATCCGTCACTAAACTCTTACAGCACTTGGTATTCCCAAGCGGTCACCCATCTAAGTACTGACCAGGCTCAACGATGCTTAACTTCGGTGATCGAGTCTAAAATGTGTGATCTCACTTTTAGGAGAGGAGATCGTCTTTCTCTCGATATTTTCGAATAATTAATATTCCAACCGCATTTTGTGTTGTTTATTGAGGTTCAACAATATTATCATCTTTTAAAGCCGGACCAAAAAAAAAAAAACGAAGAAAGCCAAGTATCAACCAACTATAGTTGGTGACCACGACGTGATTTGAAAACGTTGTACTAAACTCAACCATAGACACTTTGTTAGAACTGAGAGCCAGTGAATAAGTAAATTAACCAGATTCACTTACCATACCACGCACATGGATACAAAAAGTGTCAAAATTTTCGGATTTTCAGTCATTTTTCAAATTGCTTCTAACGATTAAAAAAATAGCTAGTTTTATTGTTTGTTTTGTACATGATTTACAAAAACACAAATTTCAACAGAAATAATTTACCTTTACACATATATGATTAATCCAATGTAAAAAGCGAAATTCCAAATTCCAAAACGCAACACAACATACAACGAACTGGAGAAGATTGTCTCCATGTCAGCTTTTTTTTTCAACATCGTTAAAATAAAATCCGTAATATATATATATAAAAATGAATATGTCTGTCTGTCGGTGTATGCGTATGTGTGTGTGCTTATGTGTCTCCATTATAACGAACCCTATTCCTCCGAAACCCTTGGTCTGATTTTAACCGAAATTAGGTTACTTGTCGATCATGACATAAACCTTTAATGTACATAAAAAAAATTTCGAATCGATTGAGAAGGTACAGCAGAAATCACCGAAACGCTTAGAATTTACGAACTCTTCTCCTCTAAGACGCTTTATACGAATTCAACCAAAATTGGGTAACTTGTAGATCAAAGTTCGAATCTTTGATCTACCCAAAATTTTTTTGGATCAATGTACAGGGTTCTTAAAAAACCAGCGACAAACATAATTTGGGATGGTCTTTTGCGCACTTTTAAAGCCTCCAAGAGGCTTTACTCAAACTCAACCAAAATTTAGTCACTAGTAGAACAAGGTCTGATGCTTTGACGTGCGTATAAAAATGTCCATGGACACGCAAGGTGCTGCAAAAATTAATGGAAAATTTTGCTTTTGCGATCGTTTATTTCTCCAAAATTCTTAGTTGTATTCCAACAAGAAATCGGTTCTCTTTTACAACTTTTACCTTGCCATGAAAATTTCACGTTTTTTACAAGCTGCCAATCCCTCCGAGGTTGCAGAGACAATGTATCCACTTCTTCTGCGTCACAATGTCATCGCATCACATTACAGGCTCCCATAACGCCTTCTGCCGCTCTTTCATTTCTACATACATCATTCCCGTTTGTTGGCAAAATTGAATAAACATGAATCCCGTTTTACAAATACACTAAAAACCAATACTTACTTCAATTTTTTTTAACATACGTGTCCCGTAAATCTCATACTGGAGCTTTTTGAATAAGCACTTTACCATAACATTTCAACTTAAACACTAAAAACATCGAGCAACACCGGCATTTACAGCTAATAGTCAATAAAGGAACTACAAAACATCCTCCAGAAGGTAGCGGTGGAGAGTGACAAAAAAGGAGTACAAATAAACTTTAAGAAAACTGAATGCATGGTCATCAGCAAAAGGTGCAACCCAAAATGCCAAATACTGGTGGGGGGGATACCAGAATCAAGCAGGTACAAAAATTTAAATATCTAGGAAGTGTTCTAACAGGAGATGGAAAGTGCGACACAGAGATCCAAAGGCGAATAGGCATGGCAAAAGACGCGTTCCAGAACCTGAGTAAAGTACTAACACACAGGAAAATTTCACTAGAAACAAAGAAAAGAGTGCTGGATTCCTATGTGATGTCTGTTCTTCAATACGGCAGTGAATGCTGGACAATATAATCGAAAATGAGGACAAAACTTGAAGCGGCAAAATGTGGTTCTACAGAAGGATGCTGCGGATATCGTGGACTGAGCATGCAAGCAACGATGAGGTGTTAGAAAGAATGGCAACAAAAAGGAAATTAAGACTGAGCATCAGCAAGAGACAACTGACGTTCCTGGGAGCTGCAATAAGGAAGGAGAGTTCCTGATACTGATGGGAAAGTTAGAAGGAAAAAGAGATAACGGAAGGCAGCGGATAACATATTTGCATGGCCTGATCAGGAGGATGACGGAACGGGGGTTGCGAGGTGTAACAGAAGCAAACATACTAAGAGCCACAAGGGATAAGGAAACGTGGAGAACCATGATCGCCTACTTCCTGAAGAGACAGGGCACATAGAAGAAGAAGAAGAAGAAGAAGAAGAAGAAGAAGACGACGAAGAAGAAGAAGAAGAAGTCAATAAAATTTACTTGTACTACATAGCTGAGCAGAGTTCGAATTCCAGTCAAAATTCGTTGCATTTAATTCCGCTCAAATACCCTTGGGAAAGGTATTAATACGTCTCTTCCCTCCAGCTATCGGTCAAATAACAGGATAGATTGGGTTCTATAGCCTTAGGTGCAACCAGTCTACCGTAGAAAGTAATGGCAATCTACTTCGGGAAAATTTTTTGCCCAGCCAGTCATGTCTGTTTCGAGACATGATCGCCCAAGCGTGTATCACGTATGGCACTTAACCGACTGACTGACTACAGTCAGCAGTCAAGCAACACCCTTTTCACTCTACTGCCTTTGATTAACTCTTCAGCACCTCAACTAACAGGCTTTGCTGGAAATGCAACTTTTCAATAACCCTATATTTAATCACTATAAAAAAATGGCAAAAACATATATATATAAATTTTCCATTTGTAAACGACTTATTACGCGACCTAGGTTTCTATCATGATTGGTGTCTTCAGGTGATTTTCAATAACTGATTTACCGTTACCGATTTTTTTTTATTTTAAGAACGCTGGATTAACGGTGTTACGTAAAATGTAAATAAAAAAATTATATATATATATATATATCCAAAAATATATATGTTGTCTCACACACACACACACACACACACACACACACACACACACACATATATATATATATATATATATATATATATATATTAAAATCACTTGACAACACTCACGGTAGAAACCTAGGTCGCGTAATATCTTGTTTACAAATATATATATATACAAATGCATTGCCAATAGTGTTCCTTGGCTTATGAAACCCACCCCACTTTTGGTGATAATGACACACAGAAAATTACCCCTAAAAACCATTACTCTGAAATTCCTGAATTACAAAGAAATACCATATGGCCATCCTAAAAACTACAACTATCATCCACGTCGCAGATAACTTAATGCCAGTAAGGAGATGATCTACCAAACAACCCCAAGCTTTTAGTGTCTTGTCCCTATATGAAAAATAAAAAAAAAAGATAAAGCAAAAAATTGAAGGAGCACAACACATTAAACAAGCATTTTACTGATTCACTCCAAAGTCACTTATAGAACATAACATTTCCGCGATTACAAAAGAAACTATTTAGCAAAATTACGTAAGAAATGACAAAGCTGAACATATCAAAACGGCGATATTAGGTAATTTTTTTTTTCTGGTAAATTTATTAAAAAACTAAAAATTAACGAATATTATGAATGATATTTCGGAATTTTTGTGTTATGCTTGAAATATTCTTCATTCTTTATGTCCGTAACATGTTGCAATTTTTTATATTTCGAAATACTTAAGACTGGGCGGCCTATCGTAACAGAGGAGGGAAACAGGTGAACACACAAAACGGCCTGTTACCTATTTACAAGCACTGATCTAACACAGGAAGTGAACATAAACTTTCATCTAGCCTCGATTGAAAAGATTCAGCTCTAATTAACATGTGTAACCGTCTTTTTGCTTACTTCGAAGGAGGAATCATTTCTTCTTTCACCTGACGCGGTTCACCTGATAGTGTAGGAAACGGAACCGCACTTAACAGAAAGTGTTTATATTTCCTGCTACGCGGTTATTGTTAACATTACGTCATCAGCGTCGTCTCTTTGACAATGTTCTGAGCGTAAGCAATTAAACGGCTTCCGATCGACTTGTGGATGTCGATCGCAATATAACAACGTGTTAGTGTTTGTTTCATCGGTATAAATACTTGGAAGGAGGATGGACTTACACACACACACACACACACACACACACACATATATATATATATATATATATATATATATATATATAAAGGCCTATGAGGAAATAAATGCTGAAGATATTGGATTATACAGGGATGAGGGCCTTACTAAAGTGAGGAATGCTAAAAATTTAAAAATAGATAAAACTAGAATGATAATATATCGAGAATTTAAAAACTTTAATTTAAAAGTAACTATTAATGCAAATATAAAAAATTAGATTTCCTCGGTGTAACTTTAGATTTAGTAGACTATATATACCAACCATATAAAAAACCAAATTCAAATCCTTTATATATCCACTGGAAGTTAACCATCCTCCATCTGATATTAAACATGTAGCCTCATCAATAGAATATAGAATTAGTAGAAAATTCAGCAAATAAAGACTCGTTTAATAAACATAGTAATTTTTATAATACTGCTTTAAAAAGTAGTGGATATAAAAAGAAATATTCAAACACCCGAATAAAAATAGGAATAGAAATATTATTTGGTATCCACCCACTTTCAGCCAAATTATTAGGAATAAATTGTGAAGAAAATTCCTCGCTTTGATTAAGAAAAACTGTCGGAATAATTATCCATTAAGTAAGTTTTTCGACAAAATTTAAATTAAGTTATAGTTGCATAAAAAATCTGGAAAAAATTATAAAAATCCTAATAATCGTATTTTAAATAAAAATTTAAACCTTAACTCGAAATAAGAATAATCTAATAACTGAGATTAACAATTTAGACAACAATAAATGTAATTGTAGAAACCCTATAGAATGTCCTTTGGAAAACAGGCGCCTTACAGAATCAATTGTTTATCAATGTAACATTTCTTCTGTGGCAAACCTTAGTAATGTAATGATTTATGTGGGTAGTACTAAGAACTCTCTGACAAAACGATTTCATCAACACACGTTTTCATTTAATTATAAGTACAGAAATAGAACATCCGTATTAAAATATTATTGGTATCTAAAGGAAAGAAATAAAACACCCATATTGAAATTGAAAATTTTAAAAACAGCTTGAATATGTAAGTCTTTAAATGACCCATGCTCTTTTTTCTATATGGAAAACTACATATTATTAAATTTCATAAAAATAAAAATCTATTAAATAAACGTAATGAAATAAACGTCATATGCAATAATGTTTACCTTAGAATATGATTAAAAAATTCTTCTTAAAATGATAAAATTATAAATGTTTATTAACTTGCATGTATCGAATAATTTAGTTTATTAGAATAATTAAATAGATATTAAAATAATTAAATTGGTATTTAAAATTTTTAATAATTAAATAGATATTTAAATGATTGTGTTATATTAGGAATTGTATTTGTATATAATAATAATATAATAGACTTTATAAAATGTATTTTTAAAAAATAATAAATAAATGGGTATTAAAAAATGTTATTTATAAATCAAAAGATTTGAGAAAAATAGAATAAATTGCATTCTGAATCGAAATAAAAATAGTTTAATTATACTCAAATGTTCCCTTTAAGTTAGATCAAAAATATAAAAAATGTTCTTTCTTTCTTTCTTTCATTTTTCTTTGTTGTTTTAGAAAGTGATGAGATATAGAGAAAACTAAAGGAAAGGATTTTTTAACAATAATGGATACATCAACAGAAATAGGGTCTAGAAAGGGTTTTTTTTTTTAATTAAGCTGACATTTTGGCCGTTAAGATTGGAAGAAGAAGTCATGTATTCCCCCAAAATATAAACTTTTTTTCAAATCAAAATAAATCTCTATTCTTATTTTTTTTAATCATGTCACCCCGTGCAAGGCGGTGACGCCACTGATGCGCAGGGGGCTACGTAAGAGTAAAAAGATTGGAAAAGAGAAAAACCATAAACCACAACCTAAACAGGAAACAAGGGATGAGCCTCTTCATCTGTTCAGGGAGAATTGGAATCATGCCTTTTCGAAATGTATAACAAAATTAACACTAACTGCCCCAGTTAAATCCTGAATTAGATGCATTGATTCCATTCATTGTGTCACTAACCATCATGCCACCCACTGTTTCCTTAGCATAGAATAAATAATTTACAAATTCTGATGTTAGTCTATTCTCTGTGGTCCATTTGTTTAGCTTACCAAGGCAGATCTGAAGTTGTCTTTCAATATGGTTCATGTCTTTTGCTTTATAGCATATCAGGAAATCCACAAATAAAGCACAGTTTGTTCCGCTGTTTGATTAGTTAAATTAAACACAGACATAATTTTTTCTGTATTCCTATATCTATAAATAACAAACGTATTCTTACATTTAAATGAAAATTTTTTTCGCAACAATGAGCTAACATTGGCTGATGACGAGATAGTAATCTCGAGGCATAGAAATTTCCGTGTAGCAATGTAATTTTAATTAAAATTAAAAACAAATTTAATTATATATATATATATATATATATATATATATATATATATATATATAATTAAATTTGTTTTAATATAATTATTTGTTTTCATATATATACATAATTATTTTAATTAAAAATAGATAATAAATAAAATAAATAATGAGCGTACGTTTTCTATGAAAATATATTTGTTAATGATATTCGGAGAAGTTGAATGTGGTTCACTTTTTCTTGAATGCGGCTTAATTGAAAAAACTCACATTTAAAAATACTTATAATTTACTTAATTTAATAACTATTATTTTTGCAGGAAACGGATGTGAGAGGAAAGCATTTAGCATGTTTTTTTTAATTATATATGGGCACCGGATTTCTCTACTAACTTTTCACGACAATCAGAAATCACGTCAATTGATTTTGGCAAGAACTTTTGTTGTATGGAATACATAGTTTTTGTATTTGCCCTTCAATTTCTTCCAAAATCTTAGTTTGATATAGTAGGCTTGCCCTTTTCTTTTAACTAAACCCAAAGAAAAAAGTCACAGTGTTTGAAACCAGGACTCCTGGCTATCTACTTTAATCAGGCCTCCTGGCTGGCCACTTATACGTAAAATAAGAAATTACTCTTAGAAATGTGCTACTTGTGGCGTCTGAAAACCAATAATATAAAGTTGTAAAAAATAGTATAAATATACAATTAAATAAGTACTTTAAAATAAAGTAAATAATATCGATAAATTTGATTATTGCAATGATTTCTATTTTCACAATCGTAGAAAAGTATGATATACATATATATTTTCCTGATTTTCCCTTTAGAACAGAACACAGAGATATGAACATAACTCCGTCCGGGGTTTCAGATCTCATCCAAAATATATCCAAAAAATCTTGCAGATTTGATGATATCCCTGAAATTGTCCTAAGAAATGTACTCCTGAACTGATGCCCGTTCTCTCAAACCACTAAATTGCTATCAGCTTGTTGGAAATTCTCTTCCGTAGTTCCTGCCTTTAAGATCCCTGGTGAACTTTAGGATTACAGTGTGTACCTTATTCAGACTATTGTCTTCATCTCTGTTGCCATTTTTACGACGTTTCGGTCAATGTGCACTTAGACCTTCTTCAGGTGCTAGGAATTTCGAACCGAAACCTGTATTACAATCACTGGGGTATATTTCCTTGCGCAAAGCCTCGATTGGAAGTTATGAATTATCTCCTTCTCACACTGCAAGTTACTTGTTCACCATTGCTGTAGCCTGGTATTGAAGTTACAACTCCAAGAGTCAAGTCAGAAACTAAACAACGTCTTTATCCACTACACCATGTGTCCTTTATTATTAGAGTTGTGAGTCTATGTAATATAAAAATGAACTCTATCTTCAGGCGATGTGAGTTATGATTTTTTATTGACGATTTATATTTGCTGATTCGTTGTGTATTATGTATCGTCGTCACGCAGCCTTGGTCGAGATTAGAACTCACTGCACCACAACGCATATCCGTTACTGTATACTTGATGCTTCACCATGGCTACCAAGGGGGCTTTCAGTGAGACACCAACACTAGGTGGGTTGCCTCCAGGCACCATCCTGTTATTTTACCCATAACTGGAGGGAAGTGACGGTTTAATACCTTTCCCAAGGGTACTAGTACTGAAGTGAATGCAGGGTACTCAACTGGAATTCGAACTTGGCTCACCGATTTCTCTTTCCAAGCCGTAAATACAGCAAACGTCTTAGGCGAAGGCATTATCTATTTTGAAAGTTTATTCCGCTCCTACTCGTTGACTGCTTATCTGTATCTTATTATTAATTGTACCTTCGTACAATAAATCCGTTATATCTATTTCCTTTTTCGAGTACCATTCTTCCACTGATTTTTACACGGATATTCCTTTCTGGATATATCAGTATGCATGATTATTTAAGTAGGAAAGTTAATATGCATGGTATATTTTTGAGTTAATTATTTTCATGTAATTTATATAGACAACCAACAAATAGTTATTGTATCGATAGATTTTGTAGAATAATTTTAATTCGTTTTACTCTCAACCCAAATTTATTTCCAGATATTTTTCTGTAGCAACCATTTTTATATGAATTCTATATTTTTTATTATCATGGCAAGAACTAAAAGAATGAAAGAAATTGAAAGAGTTCGGTAAATATTTAAAACTAAGTAAAACATAAATTTGCTCGATGACGAAGAAAATGTCGGCTGGAAATTCCATGGTTGAATACATCAAATATATATACAACTGATCGACATTTTTATCCGACATCTGGGCCAGTTTTCTTTTTCAAAACAGATAAAAATAAATAGTAAGTAATAAATTGTTTTCTATTTTTTGCTCCAATTTTCTAGTGCCAGATTGTCTGCTTATCTAATTCAATTATTCAAAAGCACAAGCTGAGTCACTATTTGTGAAGATCAACAAATATTTCAAGGAAGAGTCTCTTCTCGACACGAATCCGGATGCTCTAGCTCAATGGAGATAATTCTTTGATGTTAACGACAAGCATTTCTGCGAAAACGATATTCTGTGCCTCCTTAACGGCAGGGTAACGAAATGAAGCAGATGAATCTGAGAGACGCAGGATATGAACGACAGTCAAGTAAAGGTGAATTTCGGAGCCAGATTTTCAACGAGATAGACGTCCCTTAATTGACTGAGACAAATAGACAAAAAACACATAGTTAAACCGTTTGTCCGTGACTAATTTTATAAATGAGCATATATAATGAAGGGGGTGAAGATAAGAGGACTTTTCTGCCGATATTCTATGACTATAACAGCGTGAACCTACTCTATAAACTAATACATAAAATAATACTTCACACACACACACACACACACACACACACACACACACACACACACACACACATATATATATATATATATATATATATATATATTATTAAATATAATTGACAATGAATGTCTATTATGTTTAATCATGAGCCGTTCTAAACATCGTATTTTGGCTTTAATTTCAGGTGAAAATAAAGACAAAATTTCTCCCAAATTTGGATAATTTTTTATTAAGTTGGTTCTAAGCTTTCGGCTCACATGGGCCAACTTCAGAGAGGTCACAAAGCCGTTAACATAAAGACATCCACCATCAGCGACGATTTTATCTTGTGTTGACGTAAAACTTTGCTAGGTAACGATAACATTTAGCAAAAATAGCAAACGCAGTTCGTAAATTTGTAATTCAGTTCTATGACGTCACACCGCATACTGATACTCATACACACAGTAAAAAGAACCTTCAGATATTGGAGGCCATCTACATTGAATCCAAACAACTCACACTTAATAAAATCACATTTAAATCTGGTCATAACACATTACATTGCATTTGAATATATGGCTCTGTTGTCATTTCGCGCTATCATAGAACCGCATTACAAATTTACGAACAACGTTTGCTATTTTTGGTAACTGTTACCGTTGCCTAGCAAGTTTTATGTCAACACAAGTTAAAATCGTCGCTGATGGTAGATGTTTTTATGTTAACGTCGTTGTAACCTCTCTGAAGATGGCCCATGTGAGCCGAAAGCTTAGAAGCATCTTAATAAAAAAATATCCAAATGTTGGAGAATTTTTGTCTTTATTTTTACCTGAAATTAAAGCCAAAATACGATGTTTAGAACGGCTCATGATTAAATATAATAGACATTCATTGTCTCATATTTAACAGTATATGTTTAGAAAATTATCTGCTACCTCGATACAATATATATATATATATATAAAATCTTTCATTGAATACGGCAGGAAAGAAAGATTTTAATAATTTTTTATTAAGTATATCAAGATTTTTCCGTTTTGTTTGTGATAAGGAATATAAAAATAGCCCATAATTTTATTTTCCCAAGCGATTTCCGCCACTTTTGTTGCCATTTTCAAGGGTCCTTTTGTCTCTGTTTTTGGTATTTTTTCTCATGTTTCGACTGCAACGTAGTAATTGATTTTGTGTTGTTTTTGAAAAAGTGAGTTCATTCGAAGCACTCACATGCCAGGCAAGACTAGAATTCACGTGAACAACTTTATATTAAAAACAAACTTTCAATATTCCATTTTCACTATTAAATAATGTAAGTTTGATTGTAGGAGAAAAGTATCTTATCTATAGGGCATCTCGAATTGCAAGATGTTTCTGATATAGAAACATATATATATATTCTATATATATTTATATAGAATTCTTGTGTTTTCAATAAGAATTTTCCTTAAGAGTTCTTGCAAATGATGGGTTGATAAGTTTTTTCATAGAGCTTTGTTTTAGTAAGTGACATGTAAAAAATCTCACCTATGAGGTGGTAATGTGTCAAATATATCTTATTTTGAGATAATTTGCCTTTCGATAGGATTTTAACACAGTATCAACTGGCATATTTTAAACTCTGCAGCTATAACATGAATAAACTTTGGCATGTCAATAGCTGAGTGATCTCAAAGCACATCGGTATATACGATGGTTTCCCTTACAAGGGGTTCTCAAATGCACAAGCCAGTAGATATAGATTTAGATAGTTAAAGATAAGATGTCTAAAGAAACGGTTAGAAGAGTGAGATCAGCCCGACATGATTTTGATGGTTTCACTCTATAAGCGATCATGCGACTATATATATATATCTTTTTTTTAACAAACGCCAAACTATCAGTTTTAGATGTTGATAACATGTTGATTTTCAAAAGGCTATATTCTAAATGTTTATCATTTGAGCTGGTGATATAGTTTGACTCAAAATGCTTCTGCTAACACTGCAAGTTGTCACAAAATTTTTCGTGGAATCAAGATGGCCGATAATGCGGCGAATGTAAGACAGAATGAATATGTCGATCATTCTCTCTCGTTTACCATTAGTTTCACTATGACTCAGCGTTGAAGCGCTCTAAATTTAAAACGATAATTCTTCATGTACCGACATCAACCAAGCCTTTAAAAACTGGAATCGCACAATTTCTTTACAATTCTTGAAACTGCTAAATTTCATCCCTCTACAAGTGTGTATACTCCCACTTCTCACTGTAAGTTTCATTTTTTGATCTTTTTTTTCAAAATTCGTCGATTTTTTCTCTATTTCTTGAGCCATTATTGTTTGAATAATTTTGTTGTTCTTTATTCTTGTGGATTATTTTCTGAATTTTTCTCAATTTGTAATATTCATGTTACTTCCTATTAATGAAATAACGATTTTCTGGTGAAAAAAAAAGGTTTGTTCTCTCTTTCAATTATTCATTCATTTATTCGTCCTTCTCCCCATCGTCATATTTCCTTCTTTTTCTTTTACTTTTCACAAGAGATTTTTGTCCTCTCTTATTTACTGTACATTTTAAACTTTCTAATCTCCCTTCATTTTATATGATGGCCTCCTGTGTACTGTCCCATTTCTCATTATACTCTGCTCGCTATTTTCATACTTTTTTCTTATCTCATTTATTATTATAATTATTATTATTATTATTATTATTATTATTATTAGTGATGTATGAATCCAGTTGTAATTGAAGTAACCGTAACTTTATTATGCATTTTGGATCGACATTATTATGTATAATATTTGCCTGAAAGGTCCTATTATTATTATTATTATGTCATTTTTCATCATATTTCGATTTCTGCTTTGGTCTTACTACCAACCAAGTCTGCGGGGAGACCTAAGGCAGGTAGAGGCGTGTTGTTATGGCTCCATTTCATGTTTTTCTATCTTCCCTATCATCCTCAGCATTACATAGATAACGTTTTCCTTAGTGTGTGGGCTGTACTTAATAAGACAATTTTTTGTATGTCTCTTAAGCTGGGGTTTCCAGGGATTCTTTCAATGTGTTGTTTTGTTCCATTTTTTATCAATCCAAGTGCACCTACTATCACTGGCACAACTCTTGTTTTCAATTTCCACATTTTTTTCTATTTCAATTTCCAGGTCTTTATATTTTGACAGTTTTTCAAATTCCTTGATTGCTATGTTACAATCCGCTGGACAAGCCATATCAATTAATAGACAAGTTTTCTCCTTCTAGTTTTTAACAATAATGTCTGGTCTGTTTGCTTCAATTTTTCTGTCTGTGTAGATGGTGTAATCCCATAGAATGATTACATCTTCTATTTCTGTAACCGGTGCTGGGTGATGTTCATACCAGTGTTTGTTTACAGCTTTTCCATAATGTTTGCACATTGCCCAATGTAAATATTGCCCAACTCTATCGTGGCGATTTTTATATTCATTTGGGGCAAGCACAGAACAGCCTGAGATTAGGTGGTCTATTGTTTCTTGGTGTTTATCACAAAACCTGCATTTTGGATCCATATTATTATGCATAATATTTGCCTGAAAGTTTCTCGTGAAAAGACTTTGGTCTTGTGCTGCAAGAATAAAGCCTTCAGTTTCAGACTTTAATCCAGATGCACGTAACCATCGATGAGTATTAACTTTGTCAACATTGGATTTATTGGCACGTACTGGATATTGGCCATGCAGAGGTTTATCTTGCCAGCGCTGTTTCATCTTTTCAAGAGCTTTATCTTTGGCTTTCATTTTCATATTTTTTGCCGTAATAGTTGGTTCTTGGCTTCTGTTTTGCTCTTCTACAGAATCTACTAACTGTAAATCTTGTTTGTATTTACTGCCTTCTTTTATTATTGAATATTTTTTCTTTCTTTCTTCATGTTGCCTTACTAATTGTATCATCCAATCCTTTGTTGTTTCTATGTATGTTAGTAAGCCAATAGTTGTTGTCTTGTATGACAATTCCAGCTGAATAAGACCCCTTCCACCTTCTTTACGGGGTATGTATAGACGGTCTACATCAGCCTTTGGATGATGCATCTTATGCTTAGAAAGAAGCTTTCTTGTTTTACTATGATCACACAACCTGCCAAGTCTGCGAAATGACCTATAGCAGGTCGTGGTGTGTTGATATGCCTACATTTCATATTATTTTCTATCTTCCATAACATTCACAGCCTTACATAGACAAAGTTCCTTTTAGTGTGTGGGCTGTCCCTAAAATGACATTTTTTAATATCTCTTAAAATGGGATTTCCAGGGATTCTTTCAATGATTGTGTCATTCTTTTATCATTCCAAGTGTACCTACTATCGCTTGTGCTATTATTGTTTTCAGTTTCAACATTTTTTCTATTTCAATTTTTATGTATTCATATTTGGTAATTGTAATTGTTTTAAAAATTCCTTGTTTGATATTTTGCAATCCGCTGAACAAGACATGTCAATTAGTATGCAACTTTTTTCTTTTTAGTTTTTGACAATAATGTCCGGTATATTTGCTTCAAATTTCCTGTCTATGTAGATAGTGTAATTCCATAAAACGGTGACATCTCTATTTTTTATTTTTTATTTTTGTGTTGTTTATACAAATGTTTGTTTACATATTTTCCATAGTGTTTACTCATTTGTTAGTGTAAATATTGACCCACTCTATCGTGACGTATTTTATGTTCATTGTGACAAGTTGAGAGCATCTGGAGGTTTCGTAGTCTATTTTTCTTGGTATTTGTTACGGAACCTGAATTCTTCCATCTACAATATTATGTATATTTGCCTGAAAGTTCCTAATGAAAAAACTCTGTTTTCTGTTTTCCAAGGAGGATCTTCATATCAGTGAGACCACCTTTTTTTTAATTTGATGTTTAATTTTTTTGTTGCTTCTGTTGCTGATGTATATATTGCTTTATTGAGATTTAATGCCTGGAATCTCTCTGTGTCGAAGGAAAAATTGGTATTGTCCGTGGGCAGTGTCAATTGCCCGGTTTCTTGCGCACAGTATGGTGGTAAGGTGCCGACTGAAGATGTCTAAGATGGTTAGGTTTTAGCGCTTTCCCTTGGAATTGGCTTACAGTGACCGATACTCCAATGTGCGTGCCTACCATAGTTACACATACTTTGAACCCGTATCGTAGGAATTGACGTAGGCCTGGATGTCGCGGGTTTTTAATTCCCACTATTAACTTGATAGAAGTTCTTGCATATGGGTAAAACCTGAGTGGTTGGTGCCCTCATGGGCTCCTCGAATATATCTGGCAATTAGTTTGTGTGGTTTGACCAGGTTGGGAAAGTGTTTGCTATCTGTTATCATCAGAATGGAGATGCCTGGTTCTAAAATAATTGGAGCATGTGCTTTTTGAAAAGTAATACCCGGTGGTCGTCGGGATCGACTAGAGGGCGCTGATGTTCTTCGACAGAGCGCCATTCTTTTGTTCAACCGCGATACCAAGGTGCTTACAAATTCTGTCACTGGACATGAAGTTGGAGTGGGGAGCAAAGAATGCATTAGTAATGTGCTTATAGTAGCGAGTGTCTTGTGCTGTGTTGGTCCTGAAGTTGAATGTGTGATGGCTGATGTGGGGATCTAGAGAACGAGGCATCACATGTCGTCCTGCCCGTACTGAAAATCCTGCTCCTCGTGGTTTATAAATGGTGTGTCATAAATTGCTACTATATGAGCCTGTGCCTGAGTGAGGGTGGGTGGCGATGTTGGTATTTGTGTCTACGGAATCAAGCGCAATCTCTGGTGCAATTCTTGCACATAGCGGGTTCTGTTGTACGACCAAGGCTTCTGTGTTTCTAATAGAAGTCACGATGGATTGGTTTGGTGGTGCTCGTCTGTTGTAAGTGTGATTGCCTATTCGACCGGAGTGGTGGTTACGGTTTGACTGGGACATTTCCTCGACTCAGTCGCTATGATTTGTGCATGTAATAAACCGTGTCGTGTGAGGTCGTGTCGTATGAAGTCGTGTCGTTGGATTTCCCGCCGCGATTCAGGTATTGTTGGGAATCACACGCGAATTCATTTAAGGTCAATTCTGCATTTTTGTCCTTCTTGTATTTGTCTTTTATGTGGATGGCCGCCTCTCTGAGTGTGTTTTGAAGCCGACTATGGAAATCTGTCATTTTTCGCCTCCTTGCCGATCCCAAGCTCGACTAGGGAGTTGTAAGTTGGTCATCTGGCTGCCTTGGGTTGCTAAGAGGTAGGCTTTTAGTCGTTTGAAGGTGAATGTGTCTTGCTTGGAATCAACCATCAGCTGAAAGATGCCTTGGTCGAGTAGGTCTTTGGCGGACTTGACTAATTCACTCTCCATGCTGGGGCAGGTGTACAGTTCAGGCATGACGTGAATTGTGAAGGCTTTATTTCTAACCGTGATGAACTGTTTCACGTCCCCTTCAGAGCGCGAAGCGATTGTTGATGCATCACTAGGCCGTAGTCGCTGATGTTTTGGGTTGCGGGTGGTTTGGTGACCGATTTAAGCTAGTCAAAATACTGTTTATATCGGCTTGAATCTCCTAGATCATGTCATCAGATGGCTGTGTTGGTCCAGTTGCGTTTTCTGTTTCTTGATGAGAGCGAAAAATTCGGAACGAGTAAAATTTTTGTAATCCATATTCCTCTTGGGAAAGGTATTAATCCGTTTATTCTCTCCACTTATGGGTTAAATAACAGAACAGATTGGGATTTATAGCCTTGGTTGGCAACCAGTCTACCGCAGAAAGCAATGGCAACCTACTGCTGGATAATCTTCTACCCAGTCACTCAAGTCTCTTTCAAGACCTGATCGCGCAAAGCGTGATAATGTATGGCACTTAACTGACTGACTGAATATAATAGTTGAAAACATGATTACGGCTGCCACTGGGAATAAATTGGGGGATCAGTTTCATATTGTTATGAATAAGCTGTTCCCCTGCTATTTACTACTTAATAATATAATACATCTCCTCCCACTCTAGCTATGTATCAAATAATAAGACAGATTGGGTTCTATAGTCTTGGTTGGCAACTAAACTACCGCAGAAAGCAATGGCAACCTACTGCGGGTTAATCTTCTCCCTAGTCAGTCATGTCTCTTTCGAGACATGATCGCCCAAGTGTGTATAACGTATGGCACTTAACTGACTGTTATAAACAAGCGTATGACTGCAAGAAGAATTATGACAGAGGTACATGTAAGTTCATCTCGTTTATTGGATAAATACAAACGAGTGGTTTACATATTTCGTTTTCCTTTATTTTTAACTGGTTGGCGTTAGATGTTGTTATGAATTTGTTTTAGGCTGACCGCCTGTAATTGTATGCAATGTTCACGAGGATATGTGTGGTTTTTCAAAGCAGTTCCCCTTAGAGAGAAGCGGACGTACGATTGAGAGAAGAGGAAAGGGAACGAATATGTGTCGCTCGGAGAGTGAGTTGGGTAGTCGGTGGCTCTGTAATGTTCTTTCTTTCCTTCTGTAGTGGTAATCGTGACGTTGACGGGTTGTTCCTTATTTCTTCCTTACCAACGTGTGAGAAAGATGGGTAAGGACTTGACGTGATGGTGTGTGTGAAGTTAAGGCAGGAGTGATGCTGATCGACCAGCCGCGTAGCAGCCGGTAAGACATTCTGACGAATTCAACTTTCTCGGCGATTTTTATAGCAAAACCAAACTTCGCGTAGGCTTGTTAGTTTTGTCTGAATTTATTTCTGGCTATGTTTTCCATGATTCTCATTCGCTGATTAATAGTTTCACATTTATGTCTGAGGAAAGAAAAACATTGTCGTGTTAGCAATCCAGCTGTGCAGACATAGGCAAGAACATGGCACGTCCATTTACGGATCAATCAAACAGCAGTATATAAAAACCAATTCGAAGTCAGAATTTTATGTGTGCTACGCTGATTTCAGTGTTTTCAGTAAATGACTCTAAATCAGAGGAGATTTGATATTGAGTTTTAAAACATTTGTAACGAAAATAATTGCCAAAAAACAAAGAGAAATAGTTAAAATTTGATTAATAAAGTTTATCAATGCTGTGAAATTAAAAAATAATTATTTGTTCGCTCATCTGTATATTTAAATATTAAACTCGTCGAAAACGACGTTATCAAAAAACAAAAAACAAAAACATAGACTTTCTAGGAAAGTATATCGTAGAAATTGTATCGTATTGTTTTCTTTTTTTTTTTTCTGTTGTATAGTTTTATTTGTTTATTGTTTTGTGGTTTATACCGACCGAGCAAAAGCGATGGACCGGATGTTTGCTCTCTCGCAAATGACCAAAAGTCGTCCGTGCGCCGCTGGATTCGAGCAGATGTTCCGGTTGAAAAATAAAAATTAATCAAAGATTAAATTTCCATTTCGCGAGCCTACGCGAATTTTATTTTATCAGCCAATGGGAAGCCCAGAATCAAATACACGCGAGAAATTCCAAACGAGCTGCTGTGATCTAAAAAGAAGATATAAAAAGCAGATACAGACAGACCCCAGCAGGCAAACTTCGAGGAGAAGAGTG
Source organism: Ascarosepion bandense (assembly GCA_037127315.1). Classification (NCBI taxonomy): domain Eukaryota; kingdom Metazoa; phylum Mollusca; class Cephalopoda; order Sepiida; family Sepiidae; genus Ascarosepion; species Ascarosepion bandense. The sequence goes on from JBBBDQ010000265.1 coordinate 194,283, forward strand.
TAATCAATATCCCCTTGACCTAAGTCAAGTGGTTACTACGCTTGCCTCTTTCCTTCTCCCCTGTCTCAAAACAACTTACTGGCCTAAAAAGCGACTACATCAAATACATTCCTCACTTACACGCTCCCCTATTCCTAAGCATTGATTCTCTTTCAGCATTATTATTTGTCATAAACATTTAACCTCCGTTGGACCTATATTCAAGTATTACCTTAGTTGTAAAAATGTTAATTGTTATCTATATATATAAATGTTATTTTTCAACTCAATTTGCTTTTCTTGATTTTATAATCATTTTATGACTTATAGTGGGCTATCTACAACGAGGCCAAATTCCGTTAACCTGCCACAATGTACAACTACCCTTCTCTAGAACGGACACCCACTACAACCGGAAAAGAATAGATAAGCAACCCGCTATAGTTTGTATCGTAGTTTTAAAAAGTTCTTTTGAAATATCGACAAATAAGGGCTATATGAATAATAAGGGAACTCGTTGATTAATCAATCTGGAGCATTTAAAGGATAAGCTGATAACTTAAATAATAATAACATGAAGGAAAATTCATGTTTACGTTAAAAAAGTAAAAATAACAAAATTTCTTACAGGTAAAAAATAAATAAAGAAAGAAAGAAACGTTATGTTTTTAATTGATTCAGAAAAAAATTCTCGTTCTTATTCTGATTGTAATTCAAACCGCGTCTTTATTATTATTATTATTATTATCAATATTATCATTATTATTATTATATTAACAACAACAATAATTGTTATGGAGAAACAGATCTATTCCTCAGATAGTGGATTTTCCTTCCTATATTAATGGGAGTTGACAGGAGGTTGACGTGGGAAGTTTTTGGAAGTTCATAGTTCTTTTAATGTTCTATTGGAGCTCAGTAGAACTACAAGGTAGTTGATATTAGTCGGCACTTAGCCAAATACTAAGGAGTCAGCTTTTCAGTGGAAGATTACAAAGCTCGTTTGGGTGCGTTAAGTCGATTAGCAACCGACATAGCACGATTATAACCTTCACTGCGAAAACTACTCTACAACAATAATAATTTACATTATTATTATTATTATTATTATTATTATTATTTCCCTACGTTTCTGTTGTAAACACATTTCTTTCCGGACTCCAATCAAAGACCTAAGCTTAGAAATGGCTTCATAGTATCTGCTATTGCTCATTTATTTAATCAAAAATCTAAGATTAAACACATTTTAAATAGATAAAGTTTTTCGTAATGTATGATCTGTACTTGTGAGTACTTGTGGTGATCCTGAGCAAATCGAGGGACCGGATGTTTGCACTCTCAGGACCAGCAAGCAAATGACCAAAACTGGTCTTTGCGCACCCGGCTCTACGCATATGTTCCGGCATTAAACCAAAAATTAATTAAATATCAAATTCCTGTTCGCGAGCCTACGTGAATTTTATTTATCACCAAATGGGAAGCCCAGAATTAAATATGGGTGTATTCCAAAATGACTTGCTAGGACCTACAAAGAAGAAATAAAAAGCCAACACAGAAAAGCATCGCCAGTTGAGAAAGTGCGTCCCTTGACCTCGTCAAGCCATCATACGATGCTCGCCTAGCCTTTCCCTCTCACCTTCTTCCTCGCTGTTCTCTGAGCTACTTACTGAGCAAAGGAGCGGAAACATCAAAGACATTTTTAACTGAAAATGCTCACACATACATACCCACAAACTCTCTTTAGGCATTTATTGCCATGAACATTTTAACGTCCCTTGAACCCATCCTAAAAACATTATTTTATTTGTAAAAACCCGTAATTGATATCTGTGTATATAAAAATGTTGTTTCTATACTCAAATTGATTTCTTGTTTTATAACCCCTTTTATAACTTTTAGTGGGCTATCTACTTACGAGGCCAAATTCAGTTAATCTAACTTCAATACACGACTACGTTTCACTAAAACGGATAACCCACTATATACTACTTATAGTATTTCTTTAAATCACGTACTGTCAGGAATCATTTCAATGAGTATCGGAAGCTTTTCCAATCAATCCAAGTACTCCAATTACAACTGCAATTACTGATGTTCCCATCTACCACATTATTTCGATTTCCATTTTCAGATACTTGTACTTTTATAACTTTTTAAAGATCTTCAACGATACATTACAATCTGCAAATACTGCCATGGCAATATTATTATTATTATTATTATTATTATTATTAATTCGTAACCTGATAATTTATTACCGTTGAACACTGTAGTTCATGACAACATAAATTGACAATAATTTGCTGCACTTTTGAAACACGCAATTTGTACACATGTCCATGTTTACCTGTCACATACCCCGACCCCTTCAATTCGCACAGTAACGCTTTCCCTTCATCCCACTTAAAATTTTTTTCTTATTTTATGCCTTCGTATTTATCCCCCTCCTACTTCATATCCGCCCATTTCATCCGACATTGCTTAGAAAATGGGACAAAAAATATTTTTCTCTCTTTGCTTCCATTTCTGACTGAATAAACAGACATACGTTATTATTCACGGTTCACATCTACTGAATATACATGGACATTTGTTTAGTTAACTTTATGAGCGGCTAAACGGATACGTGTGTTGATGCTCAATAAGGTAATATCGATATGACTTAACGGAAAAAGTGGAGGGGTTTTCTTCTTTATCATTGCTTCTTGGTTGCTAGTCACATGCCGTGCTCTGTGTACAAAATATTATCTTTTGGTTTTGAGGTGCCTTGAAATATGCTCCAAAATCTACAAGTCTCTGTAAGCGCAGATATGTCGTAAATTCCTGCAGATAGAAATTTATTTCCATAATCTGTGCGTGCATATATGGCATGCAGTAATAAACATCTCGCAAACATTATGTTATATTCGTTCTGAATATTTGCTGAGAGAAGATATATTTAGTTCAATAAATGTATTTTTTTAAATTATTTCCTGCATTTTTTTTCAGATAGGATGGTTATTTTACACTTATTAACATGCATGAATATTTTCACCTTGCTGGCTAGAAGCGTTATAACCTCTGACATTCTGTACTTGGATCGATAGATCAAACATTGCACTACCTAATTAACAGACAGTTTAAAACTCTTAATGTTATATACTGCCGCTGGCTCTTTGGGCAAAAAACGAAGAACACATATATATAAAAAATATAATCTGATACTTTAATTTTCATCAGTGACGGTTGTGTGAAGTAGGAGGATAGCCAGGGAGAGATCGCGTACATACGAAGGAGCCGTATGAAGTCGATATCCAGTCTCTTCTTCTTCAGCTAGTGGAGATCTCTGGCTTCAGCCCCAAACCCCAGACTTATATAGCCCTCAAATTCCTATGAATTTTCCCTTTTAGAATTGTCGCTTACTTGACGTCATCTACGGTCAGTTATATCTATCAATCACCTTCGCCAGCTATCGCGTTTCAAGCCGGTTACTGCCTGTGTTTCTGCCTCTGTTGTTGCACACCGCCGACACCACCATAGAGTGATATATTTGCCGTTCAAAGTAATGAATATAGCTGAAGGATAATTAAATAAAGATGCAAACAATATTATATTCAATGTATCAATTTCCTTGCATTATATAACCCTTCAGGATATGTGACCTTCGGGCTAGGCGGATTTAATTTCCTGGCGTTTATAAGTTCAATCCTGACATGTGTTGTGCTGAAATGTCATATGGAATAACCAAAGGAGAAATTAATTGAAACGTGATCTACTCTAACACATAGAAATGATAATGGCCTTATTGCAACGTGAAAAGAAATGACTTACCTTTATACATAGACCATTAACTACGGACTGAATGCTGCAGGTTATAATATCCGATATATTGTAAGTCTAGCAGCCAAGATATAGAGACTAGTTTGACTAAATCTAAACTTATTTATAAATGTGTATCTGTGTGTGTATGTGAGTATGTGTGTCTGTGAGTGTGTGTCCGTTACCTATAGACTACGAAACGGCTGAACCGATTTTCATGAAAATTTACACAGTTGTAATATAAGCGTCTGCGAGTGTTCTTAGCTAGGTTTTGTGTCGAGGTACACCCGATAAATATCAAAAATCGTTAATCGAAAAAATTGGGTTATAGAAGGAGTGGTCCGTTTTTAATCAAATTTGATACACTCATAGACAAAGTCATAAGAAACAATATTCAGAAGTTTCAATGTTGCAGTGCTTACAATAGTGCAAAAAATCGATAATATATATATGAAAGGCAAGATGTCTTGTGTGTGTCTGTTTATCTGCCTGTATGTCTGTATTTTTTTCAGCCCTTTTATTTTAGTTTTTGCTTCGGATTTGGCTCTAAGTAGGTATAATTGTAGTTCTTAGTCTCAGCCATGATACCATTTACTCAGAGGACTTATTTAGCCTTCAAAATTCAGTTTACGACGAAAAAACGTATTCAATATCGATACCAAGAAATCAAAATTTGACTTACCTCCATTCATTTTTCTTTCAGTCTACGGTTTCGTTTTAACTGGAAACAACTATTGCTTTTTAGTCATTCGGGCCAACGTCCAAAGAGTCTGAGCTCCAGGACCATGGATTAGTTTTAAAGTTTTCATTACACCCGAGCAATGCCGGGCTATACTGCTAGTTAATAGATGAAACTATGTTCACCAAGTATATAGTTACATTTGGCCTGCAAAAGCAACGCACAGATTTAATGTAATAAGGACTATCTTCAAAAAATTAAGTTAATGTTCAAGTAAGTGCTGGGTAAATAATACACATCGATTAAAAAAGAATTTAACAAATATTGACATAAAGTTATATTGCTATAAAAGCCAGATGACACAGATGATAACCCCTATATTTTTTTTATAAATATTTCTTAGTTATTCACTGGATAGAGTCCTCAAGGACACATAGAAGTCTTGGTCGGATCCAGTGACTTGACCGAAAGAGTTTTTAGTTCAATAACTGGCCACAGCAGAGGTGAATATAAAACATACAGATTTGAGAATGATATAACTGATACTAAGACATCTGGAAGAAGTATGCATCACAGAACGAGAACAATCTACGCCTGAGAAGTAAATAATGGGTTCAATTCCAATTACCTGTCACCAGAAGAAGGTCGGAATATGGCAGCAATGATGAGCACAACGGCCCGAACAATGTAAATAGGGTAAATAATTACATTATCTCATCTCAGAAACAGAGACAAATGTTTCTTAGTTTTCATGTCAGTTCCAAAAAGGTTTAATTTTTGCGTTGGAATCTAGATGCAAAACTGAGATATTTCTAAAGATCGTAAAGACTGATGTAGAAACAGAAATCTTGATTTCTAACTGGAGCTAACATCTGGCACAAGGCCGAAAGTATGAGGCACCCATTGAGGATCGAAATCACTTCTCAATTGTAATGATTCTAGCGAGAGAGGCTTGCTAATCATTATACTACGACGAGGTGCTCATCATGATTGTATCCAAGTAAGAAATATTTATATACCAACGTTTTCGAAAGCCCAAAGTGTCGTCATGGTAGCTTTTAGTCTAATTACTATTGATACAAAATGCCGACTACACTGTTATATTTTGATATTTTTTGAGGACTACACAAACGTTAGAAAATTGAGAGAAAACGTTTAAATCCTTAACCATTTCTTATTCATAATATACATAAATAAATTCAGTGCCGTGCTTAGGAACATCGCCCCCCCCCCGTCCCTCCCCCCTGCAGAATGCGCTTTGCGGCCCTTACTTACAAAACTCAACTTGTGCCCCGCCCTTTAACATACTGAACCCACAATAAATGGTACTTTAAAAAAAATAACGTACTCTCGGAACGCAGATATTCGATTATAACGAAAAAAACAGAAGAAATCGCAGAACAGAATTGGGGTTTTGAAGCTAACGGTTTCACAACTTTTAGCTACTTTTTGGTATTTTTTAGCTATTTTTATAACCATTTCAGTGCGTTTTGGCTCTCAATCTTCTACAAGTTTTTCCAAAGAATTTTCAAACAATTTAAACCTAAATTTTAAAACTATTTTGCTACAGAAAATTTGATATACTGTCCAAAATTAGATTTCAGGAGTTTATTTTAAAAAATAGAGAGGGGTGTCAGAAAGTGTTGGTATAGGGGGAAAAGAAAAAAAGAATTAAATCAAAACAACATTAAAAGTAACCAAGTCATTTTGAAATGTCACGATGTAGGAGAAAGTCATTAATTGCTAAAAAGTCCCCTACACCCCCACTAAGATACGATAAATACAAACTTGATTACTTATAAAGAAAATGTGTGAAGTTTTTTTTAATTTTATTAAAATTTATCTTACTTTTACAGCGGAAATAAATCCCTGATTCAGTCAGTTAAATACTACACGTGATACACGCTTGGGCGATCATGTCTCAAAAGCGACATGACTGACTGGGCAGAAGTTTATCCCGCAGTAGGTTGCCATTGCTTTCTGCATTGCTATTTTACTTTTACAGCGGAAATAAATCCCTGATTATCTGATAAAAATATTTTACTTCAAAGATAATGCACTGCAACCTTCAGTAACAAGTTCGTTGAAATGTGATTATTTCACAAATCCATTAACAATAAGAGACAAAATCAAAATCAAATGTCAAAAAATTAAGTAAAATTACACATGCAGACACCAGTCATCCTAAATATTTAAAACCATAATACAAATAAATATTGAGAAATCAGACAAACCAAAGAATATCTAAAATACAAAAAAACATCTAACAAAAATTCGAGTTCCTCAAAAAAACGTCAAAATACTTGAGAGTGAAAAAATAAACGGAAGTGAAAAGGATGAAATGATGACGTCATAATTATGACGTCATAATTTTATCCATTTCATTTTGAATGATTCCAGCAAATTACATAGACTAACTGTCAGGAATAAGCAATGGGATTGGGTCGCTGTTGGAAGAATGAAATAAAAAGTCGAGTGATACAATATTGTCCCTTTGAAGATGTCTACATCCAATGTCTGTCGCCGGTCGCTAGATCCAATCTGTAATCAGTTTTTGTTTTATCTTTATTTTTCAGTTTTTCACGCAGAATAGGAGTTAATTGTGTTTTAATCGAGTTTTTGCGGTCATAGAATTCATATTCGGTTGTTTATAAACTACGCAGTCGCTAAATTTTCTTAAACGTTTTATGACATCCTGAAAGTTTGAATATGCCAGTTACGTTCTTGTATGTTGTAACAGATATCTCTAATCTATTCCTTTTTCAAGTTAATTTTTTTTTAAATGACAATAATATATATATATATATATATATATATGGAGAGAGAGAGAGAAAGAGAGAGGGGTCCTTCTGTTTTTCAGAATACTGAACTGATTTTATTTTTATTGTCTCAAGCAATTTGATGTTTCAAGTTAATAATGCGTGTGACTGTTTTTGGCGAATCTAACGTCATATTATTTCACTGTCTTATTTTCATGTGTTATTTGCACGTGAGCTTTTATGGCTAAATTGTTTGATTGTTTTTTTTCGGGAGATAAATTCGTGGCAACTCTATTAAAACTGCCATAACTTTGATTTATTATTTTGCTAGTGAAATAATACTATTGTTTAAAAGGTAAAATTATTTTCCATATGCACAGATCTTTTTCGTTTGTTTGTTTGTTTGTTTGTTTGTTTTATTTTCTTTTGGATAATTTTAAGCCGGAAAATAATCCAAGAAATTTTTTCACCTTTGTAATTCACAGAATTCAACTCCTCAGGCAAGTTTCTTGATTTTACCCTGACATCTCTGGCTATATGGACTATATAGCAAATTTGCTTCTCTATTAAAATGGATCACATCGTAACGAGAAGATTTTCTGCCAGTTTGAAAAACCTTTTCTTTCATACTATAGGAATGCTTTTTACCGTTAAGTTATATGAGAAATTCCTGGTCATTTTGCACAATTATACAATTCCTAGTTATCTTTCCCTACCAAGTCATAGCAATTTGATAGTAGTCGGAAACTAATTGAATACGTATATTTATTAATGAATGATTCTCATGTATTTCAATCAAATGTATGTTTCCGAATTTCCAAGCCAGGAATATATGTTTTGATTTGCGTGGTGGCCGTCCGTTTCAGGCTCATATGTAGATTATTTGAAATGAATTTCGTGAAGAAAAAATGCGCTTATTCTGAATAGTATTTTTACTTTTAGTGCCAAGATTAAAGTACCAAGTGTTCTATTTAATGATTACGTTGCAGTCAATCTTATCGTTTTTCTTTTCTTTTTCCTTCTATTTGGAGATCACATCATTTTCTGTGATTTCACTGATCTATATGGAAGTGATGAAATTAAAGGATATAACAAACATTATCACTATATCTGTTTAATAAATTTACATTTTAGACATATTTCAAATCAGTGTAAATTTGATTTCCAAGATGTACATAAACTCAAGGATTATAGATAATACGTGATTATATCATTTTCAATTGTGAAATGTTTCATTAGAAATAAACAGTTTCTGGTTGAAAGGAAAATGAGAATTCTAAGAAAAAAATGGTGGCCTTATAACCATTTACGGGCGATAATTTTTATAAAATTAATATTTTATAAAGTTTTCTTATCATTTCACCCCAGACAAGGCGATAAAGCAACTAAGAAAAAATATGGTGACAGAAAATGATGACTGACATTCCATTTAATTTTTTAAACACTACAAAAAGCTTTTAACTGGAATTCAAGAAACTGGAGGTGATTTCCACAAGGGAGTTATGAGAGGGAAGCAAAGAACTTACGGTCACATATTTAATTACAAAAGAAAGACTATTTTCAATATTTACATTATTCGAACTATTGTCCACATCTTTGTTGCCATTTGTAAGACGTTTCGGCCGTTGTACGCTCTTCTTCAGGTGATATAAATTTCGAACTGAGCCCTTTATTACAATCATTGATGTATATCATCCTCATTCCTTGCGTACAGCTCCAATTGGAAGTCATGAGTTATCTCTCTGTCTTTTCTTAACGATACATGGCCCATGGTTAGTTCCTGACTTGAATCCTAGAGTTGTGCGTTCAATACCAGGCTACATCAGTGGGGAACAAGTAATTTGCAGGGTTAGAGGGAGATAACTCATGACTTCTAATCGAGGCTTTACGCAAGTAATGGGGGGGATATAACCCAGTGATGGTAATAAAAAGGTTCGGTTAAAAATTCCTAACACCTGAAGAATACCGGAACGTACAATGGCCGAAACGTCGTATAAATGGTAACAAAGATGAGGACAATATTCCGAATAATGTAAATACTGCCCCATCTCAGAAATATAGAAAAATATTAAAGACTATTAGATTACAAAATAACTGCTTAATACCACACTTGAAATACATTTAATTTTATAATGCAAAAGAAAAGAAAGGAATTACTACTAACTCCGTTTGATAACATTTCTTGGTAGTCTCGGTGGTTGGGTGTTGAAAATTATATTTTATTCAATAAATGTATTGCAGAAACGAATTCCTTTAATTTTACACCGAAATAAATCTTTTCCCCACAACACATTAAAAATATAATGTGTGATATTTTTCATGAGTAGGAGGATTGCATCGATTCTATTCATAACGTATGAATATGCGTAATCAAATGTTACAAATATTCTATAAATTGATAGAAAAATATGATTATTAGTTTTCTTTTAGTCTTTTATTCTTTCAAAGTCTGTTATGTCATCGTCTCTTGGATAGAATTTCAATATTTTACATTGACAAGTAAAATGTTTTATCCCTGTAAACAATAATATGATTGTCAATCCCTTTTTCGGCGGTGTTTGTTTACATAAGAAAAATCACAATATTAACATTCAAAACTGGAAACTCAATGTTCCTTATAAAAATTAAACAAGGAGTATGCATTAACTTGAACAAGGAAATATACACTATTCTTAACTTACACTTAGCATTGGAATTTTCTTAAAATATTTCTCTCAAAGCAAGTGGATTAATCTAACAAAATGCTAGTGGTTAGTTTATTTGAAATTGAGGAGAGAAGACAATAAAAGAACAGGGTACAAAAAGACAGAAGAGGATTGACGTTGCATTTGGATGTTAGTTAACAGTAATGAGCGTTGTGGTGCAGTGGATATCGGCTCAGAACGAGAAATCGGGGAGCCGAGTTCGAATTCCAGTTGAATTCATTTCATTCACTTACGCACAAATACCCTTGGGAAAGGTATTAATCCGTCTCTTCCTTATGGGTTAAATAACAGGACAAATTCGGTTCTGTAGCCTTGGCTGGCAACCAGTCTACCGCAGAAAGCAATGGCAACCTACTTCGGGATAATCTTCTGCCCAGTCAGTCATGTCTCTTTCGAGACATGATCGCCCAAGCGTGTTTCAAGTATGACACTTAACTGACTGAATGAGAACAGACTTGCATCGTGAAGAAACTATCAGTGGAGAATTTATGGTAATAAACGGTGAAATTAAGAAACCTAGGGTTCTATCTACTTCTGCGCTGGAAGAAAATCATGAAGACGAGTAACCATTGAGGCAAGCTCATCAGAACAATTACCATAAAAATCTTTATAGAATACGAACAGGGAAGGTACGCTATAGCGGGGGATAAAGAGATTCAAGCCTAAGTCAGTGTCAATAATAATGCTGAATTCCTCTTTGGTTTCTTCAGAGAATTACATTATATATAGATGAAGAACCAGACCAGACGTAATAACAATGTTCAATGCAAGTATACGGATTAGAATTATCATGGTTAAAGGTAGATTTGGGCGAGGAAGATTATTTGGCTCGACACAGTGAAAAAACTTTCCTAGCACCAGACTTAAAAGGTAATTTGATATAACCGTTCCATATATATATCCAAAACAAATGCCGGAAGCCTTTTTAAAGTTATTGTTTAATAAACAATTTTCGGATATCAACAAATCTGCGTAATGTATTAAGACCTTATTTCGTGGACAACACACCTTGCTTTGAGCAAAATCAACATGAGTAAGTAAATATTTAATGCACATTATTACACACACACACACACACACACACACACACACACACACACATATATATATATATATATATATATATATATATATATATATATATATATATATATATATATAATCCTTTCACCCCGAACAAGGCATTCCACTGCCACTATTGCGCAAGGGATTACATAGGGTCAAGGAAGTGATGAGAAAGAGGGGTTAGATATAGGAAATGTCAGAAGGAGTGTGATAGACGGGTAAGGATACCGAGAATGAGGGTTGGTTAGATAGTGAGAGTGTTTGAGAGAATAGATGCAAGTTAGAGTGTTAGGAGGTGTCTATTGACCTTACATTTAAACTCCTGGAGATTGTAGCTGTCGGGGAAGCAGGCAAGTGGAAGGGAATTCAACAGGCGGGAAACGCGAGAAAAGAAGCTATTGGAGTAGAAATTACGGTATATATATATATATATATATATATATATATATATATATATATATATATATATAAGTAGGGAAGATTATAACAAAAACGAAAAGGTCGAAACCATCGTAGTGTAATCAGTTGATCTTCCTTATCTATCTATCTCCCCCCTCTCTCTCTCTCCCTCTCTTGATATATATATATATATATATATATATATATATATATATATATATATATATATATATACTTTCCTGCAGGATTTAATATTCCGTGTCGTATAAGAAATCGTGTCGTATGACTTTATGTGAATTGACTACTAATAAACTCCCGGTTAAGCAAAGCGCAAATAATTTTTTGGGAACGCTGACCTTTCTCGAATCTCTGTATTCAAAACCAATAATAGGGTTTTGTTTGACCCGGAACTTCTCCGTTGGCGACAGATCAAGTCATATTAGTTCTAATGATGGTATCCCGTTTGCTCTCGGTTTAGAATTCTAGCAGAGGGTTCATATTTTTAGAACAAGATTCTGAAATATTCAGATCGGTAGATGGAAATAAATAAATATACTGTTCCATAAAAAATACAAACAGATCATCTATTTAAATATGGGAATTTCAAAGAAGGCTTTATCAATAAATTATAAGAAGGATTAATCCATAAACTAAAATAAGGCTTAATCAATAAATTAGAATAAGGCTTAATCAAAACGGTAAAATAAGGCTTAATGAAGAGACGCCAGATTAATAAATGAAAAATGAATTCCTAAAAAATGTTTTTGTTTATGTGAGGACACTAAACTATATGAGGTTATTTTGAGAATCAGGAAAATCCGTGCTCAAATACACTCTTCGAAATTGACTATCCACAAGTTTCTTCCTGTCCGTGACATCAAGGCTTACACACACACACACACACACACACACACACACACACACACACATATATATATATATATATATATATATGTGTGTGTGAGTGTGTACTACATATATATACTATAGTCATCCGCAAACAGATCTGTTTCGCTGTATTACAGCTCATCAGTACGGCTAAGACTCCGGTCGCTTCCTAAGCCAGGATTGAAACCCAACCGACGTGGCGTCAATCGGCGATTCTACCCCTAGGCCACGAAGAAGGCAGGCTTTTTAGCGCGTACAAACACGCCCAATAGCTAGAGTGATCCAATTCATAATCGAATGAGCGGTGCGTAAATGCCGGAGTAGCTATTGTTTACAAAGTCTACCACTCTTCCAGAGTGCTCAATCAGAGTGTGAGAGCGTAAATACTATAGTCATCCGCAGACAGATCTGTTTCGCTGTATTACAGCTCATCAGTACGGCTTAGACTCCGGTCGCTTCCTAACCCAGGACTGAAACCATATATATATATATATATATATATATATATATATATATATATAGTGAAGCAAACCTAAAGAGCCAACGAACCTACCAAGGTTTCACCTAACGGATCTTCAGGGAAAGTTGGATGATTCCTCCTTGGATCTTTCGAGAATTACTTTATATATAGAAATGAAGAACCAGACCAGACGTAACAACAATGTGCAATGCAAGTATACGAATTAGAATTATAATAGTTAAAGGTAAATTTGGGTGAGGAAAATTTCCTAGCACCAGACTTAAAAGTTGATTTGATATAACCAATATAAAGAGCCAACCTTCCCTGAAGATCCGTTAGGTGAAACCTTGGTACTTTCGTTGGCTCTCTAGGTTAGTTATTTACTTAGTTTGCTCACTACTTGCTTATTGAGCTCTTTTTGTTTTAGGTCACTCGTCTCGGGTTTTTTTCTTTGGGCTATGTACTTTGATGTTCAAGTGCTTAGCTCGTTCTATTTTTTATTACCATTTTTTCCTTCTGCTTATGTACTCGGAGGTTTTTTCGAAACGAGTTTAGCGATAAGTTTATATATATATATATATACCCGGACATAATTATTAGGCTACTCCAGTGTTTTTCAAAAATGATGTATTTCATAATATTTTTAATATTTATTGCCAAACGAATAGTTGTAAATGAAAATACAATGGCTCATTTGTTAATACTGCACAGTAAGATGTGCATCAAATAAATTTATATATATATTATAATTATCGATATTGCAGTTTCATTAATGAAAGAATGAATAAAATTTAGGGTGATTCGGACGAGTCCATCTTTACTTCCTTGCCTTGTAAAATTTTGCAAAGTAATAATAACAAAAGAACCATTCTATTTTCATTTAGATTTATCCATTTGGCAATAAATAATGAAGATAATGTGAAATACATCATTTCTTTAAATAAAACTGGAGTGGCGTATTAAGTATCACCGGTAGTATATATATATATATATATATATATATATATATAGAGAGAGAGAGAGAGAGAGAGAGAGAGAGAGAGAGAGTCATCCGTGTGTGCGTGTGTGTGTGTGTGTGTAATAATGATGTGCATTAAATATTTATTTAGTCATGTTAATTTTGCTCAAGGCAAGATTTTTTGTCCACGAAATAAGGACTTAATGCATTACACAGATCTGTTTCGCTGTATAACAGCTCATCAGTACGGTTAAACATCCAATTGCTTTTAGCCAGGATTGTCATCCGACCGAATAAACATCTGTCGGCTATTCTACCTCGGTAGAAGAGGGGAAACTTTCAGCGTGTAATATAAATTTGTCTTTCACTGAACAACCCCTCATATATTTATATATATGAGAAGTATTCAATGAAAGACAAATTTGTATTAATTACCTTTATAAATTTTGTTATTTTTCCTCCGTTTTTTACATCAATCGCTGTTACCACCATAACCTCAGCTTGCTATTACTTTTATATATATATATATATATATATATATATATATATATGAAAACACGAAAGTGAGAAACTGTTATCTATTTCTTTAAAAAATAAGACATTTTTTTTTGTTATCTACTAAATTTAAGAGTTGTGAGTTGATGCGATTGTATTGACATAACGTAAATTCTGTATTCATGATGAATAATTGATTGGTGGTGCGACGTGTCAAGTGTAAAATATCGGTTACTACCAATTTGCATTTCTCCATTTGCTTCAGATTCGTCGTGTGTTTTCTCAAACAGACACAAAGGCTTCTCTAAACGTAAACTAATAGAGGCACAGTAAGACATTTATAATCTCCGATATAACTTAACGTAAGGAAATAAGAATTAACGTCGAATTATAAGACAAGGAATATTAATAAAAGAAAAGATTTCAGATTTTAATGATGAATGCTATTAAAAAAACATCGAAATCACATTTCAAAACTTTTTTTTATTGTGTTTTCTTATTTCTTGTTTGAAAATAATAAAGGCTTTCTTGGGAAATTCATTAAACAAGTAGCCTTGACAGAAATTAAAATATTTTAAGAGATCTCAAACTTAAAATATTTTAAGGGATTTATATTTCTTTATGAGATCACGTGATTTCACATTTACATCTTATTTTTTTGTTTTTTATTTTTCCGCTCTCTCCTTACTTTTCCCAAATGGAGTCATCTATTCTGTATTAGGATAGCAGGATCCGTCAAATTCCAACGTGAATGCTGCTAATAGAAATTGAATTTATATCGTATTTATTTTGTGATCATCTCCATTGTATGTAAATGAATACGTACAAAGATATATTCAATTCTTTTTGTCAATAAGTCATGCTATTATTTTTAGTCTATATATTAAGAAATTTTCTGTCTCAGTGAAAATACCGCTAGGAATATAACAAAACCATTTTGTCTGCAAACCATCAGAGGATGATATTTGTTATTTAATATCATTTCTCGAGATTTTTTTTTCTTTTAACTATCTTTTTTTTATCAGATAGTAAATGCTTTTTCGCATGGCAAGATGTCAAGATGTCAAAACTGACATATTCCTCTTGAGGGGAGGTGAAGGAACAAATGGAAGATATTTGCTAAATATGACCATCAAATACACAATGATGATAGTGAATATTGTTGCTGAATAAAAATCAGCTGCATATATATATATATATATATATATATATATATATATATCGCCCCGAGCAAGGCGATAACGCCACTGATGCGCAGGGGGCTACGTAAGAGTGAAAAGATTGGAAAAGAGAAACCCGGAGACTACATCCTAATCAGGGAACAAGGGATAAGCCTCTTCACCTATTCAATAGACGTGGGTGGAGTGTGAACCGGGTGAGAGTTTAGTCTATCTACTCCAATTATATATATAACATTTTTATTCAGCAATATATATATATATATATATATATATATATATATATATATATTCTGTGTATTTAGGCAGCATTTTTTCATTGATGCATTTTACATTAAATAATATCGACAAGTTTTGTCGATTTATTTCACAGAAATGTTTTTCATATCGTCTGATAAGCTTAATAGCATTATCGTTGAAAGAGGAAAGAAAATCACAATATTGATACATGTTTTTATTAAATCCTTTCTGTGCTTTTGGCTTACATCAGCTATTATCAAAGATGAAAATAGTGTTGGTTGTAACGGGCAGTCCGCGGACGAACGATAGTAGTAGTCGTCTATTTTATTTGTGTGGAGGATTGGCGGTGAGGGGCGAGAAGTATTAATTATGGAAAGCCATTGGGATAACCAATCGCTTCAGTTACCATTATAGGCATTTAAGAATATGTGTGGAAATTTCGTAGTTAATTTTGTTCAGGTTAGGTTCAACTGTTTTATGTATATGGCTTTGAGTATTTTTAATTTTTGTTTATTTTTTTCGTGTTTAAGTATGGTTGTGTTTTCAACGAGGTTTTCACGGAATTGTGTATGTGGCCTGGTATGTTGTTTTAGATGTCTAAAGATGTTGGAACTGTCGTTTAAATGTAGTCCAACAAACACACACACACACACACACACACACAAACACACAAACACACACACACACACACAAACACACAAACACACACACAAATATATATATATATATATATATATATATATATATCCGACTGAATAAGGAACGAAGAAAAAACGAAAAAAATTTACAACGTTCAAAACCCTAATTTAAAACAGTGCGTGATATACAACAGTCAACTATGAATATTTATCATAAATTATAGTTTAGAACATGTACAAATGATTATCTACTACAAAGTGTACATTTTGTTTTGACCTTGAAAGGAAACTGTCTTATAAGGGACACTAACTGATGAGACATTGTCATTTTCATGTCGAAACAAAATGTACACTTTGTAGTAGATAATCATTTGTACATGTTCTAAACTATAATTTATAATATATATATATATATATATATATGTGTGTGTGTGTGTGTGTGTGTGTGTGTGTGTGTGTGTGTGTGTGTGTGTGTTGGACTCCTCCGTCACCTATATATATTAGGTGCCCCCACGTATTTTCGTTAACTAACTTTCAATTCAATTTTTAAAAATTAAAAATTCCTGTGAAAGTTTTATTTTAGTTTTAATTGAAACCTAAATAAGTACATTTACGATTTCCAGTAAACAAAATACTCTGGTGTATTTCAAACAGAAATTGCACTGATTGAAATTTAGAATTTTGAGATTTTTTAAAGTTTTCAGTTTTTTGTCTATTTTTTCAGCGTTCGACACATTTGTAAGCAAAAAGTTAATTATTGGTTTAAAAAGCTTTTGCAAAAATAAAATATACATCTTTGACACATGATTTTTGAAAAAATTAGCAAATTTAATGTTAAATTAATCTGATTTGCACAAGTATTACTCATTCACAGCATGAAATTTAGAATAAAACTATTTCTTAATCACAGAGTTGAATTTTTTTACCTGTCCGCCGTATTTGTAATGTGTTGACAGATTGACAGATGCGAGATAAGATAAATTCATTACGATCACAAGGGACATAACTGTACAATTGTTTCCGTTACAGGCAAGAAACCCTGAAACACTTGATCTTTTAATGTACACATATAATTTTCCATAAAAAGAATTCAAATAAACAAAAAACAAAATTGAAAATTATTCTAAGACGACGATGTCTAGATTATTTGTATTAAGCTTTTCAATTTTCGATTGTTAAATATGGTCTTTAAATTATAGCCTACCAACCTAATGTCTACAAATTTTGAAAAATTTTATAAAAATATTTTTCAAACTTTTTAATCATTTTAAATAAAAATGGAAACAATTCTTTAAGAATTTAGTGATCGAATTTTTTTTTTCATACTATAGTGTCTGAAATTATATTTTTTATTAAAGTAATTAAAATCTTTTATTAAATAATTTTATAGTTTTCACGCATTTTTTATTTTAATATTCGGAGCAGATATTTGGTAAAAGAGGCTAAATGGTTAAAAAAGATAATACGATTCACATTCCCCAATGTGTACTGCATTTAACTAATAAAACAAATTTTGCCTAAATAATTTAATTTCTTGAAATTTCACGGATTCACTTATAGGCAGGGCAACAAATGGGAAAAAAGTATATTCTTACCAAATTTTTTAAAATAATCATTTCAAATATACTTTAATTAATTTGTGAATAAGTACTGAATGTTTATTTAAAATTCGACAGCAACTTCATTTTGCATGTATTTATAATTTAATGTGTTTGTCACCAGAAAAACAACTGAGTTATGTAATATTACGTTTACCATTGTAAGCCTACGTTACGATCCCCTCCCGCTACCGAAAATAAAAACAAAATTTCAACTAAAATCATTAACGTGTTACAAAGGATTAAAACATTTTAAAACATGATTAAATTTGATTTTTTTCTCTTAATAATAACAGTAACATTTTAATGGAAAAAGTTCGTTTTGATTAATTTTGAAACTTTTGTCTTTATACTAGGCTGTTCTTTCAGCTATTTATTGAAGGTATCTAATACACACACACACACACACACATACATATATATATATATATATATATATATATATATATATATATATATATATATATAATCAAAATAATAACTAAATAGACTCTGTAAGTATTTAGGTTGTAAATTTATACTAAGATAAACCTTTAAAAAAACCATTAACAAACAGAACCTAAATCCGTTACAATCCGGTGCACTGAGGCGTCGGATGAATGGGGAGAAAAAAAAGAAATCCGCGGAATAAGAACAAAACATTCAATACTCCGCAGTAAAGAAAAAAACCCAAACGGAACCAACCACAAGAAAAAGTGCTCGATACAAAGTACAAAAGATATACAAAAGTAGAGCAAAGACACAAAAAATCTCAAGCGAGCCAAAACCTACCGCGGTTTCACACTACGGTTTCGCCCTGACGATCCGTAGTGTGAAACCGCGGTAGGTTTTGGCTCGCTTGAGATTTTTCGTGTGTATATATATATATATATATATATATATATATATATTTAAACAATTTTTGTTTTCCTTTACACCTACAAAACGGAAAAACGTAAGATTTCGGAAAAAAATCAATTATATATATATATATATATATATATATATATATATAATTGATTTTTTTTCCGAAATCTTACGTTTTTCCGTTTTGTAGGTGTAAAGGAAAACAAAAATTGTTTAAATTTTTATTGTCCCAAGTACTTTCGGCCACTTCTATAGACATTAATTCGTACTTTGTTTCTTTATTTCTCATGTTTTGACTGTTACGTTGTATTTTATTTGTTTATTGTTATTTTGAATACGAAAATTAAATCCGGGATTTCACTTGTTACGCAAGACTGGACTTTTCTTGAGAATCATTCTATTTTTTAATATCTTTTAACTCTTACGTTTCCACTATTAAATAATGTGAGTTTGGCAGTAGGAGAGAAAGTACTGATAGACAGGGCTTCTACAATAGCAATGTGTTTCTGATAATGTCAAAAAAAGAGGAAAAAATAACATGTGAAACACGAGTATCGAGTACAATATCACAACTCCCCATATTGTTTTTCTTTATTTTATTTCTCCCTTTGAACTGACACAAGGGAAACTTTCTGATCCAGTCAAACAGACCAGAAAGAAAATGTAGAAACAATAAACAAACTTTGTATTGTTATCGCATAAAAGCCATCTTTCAAGTTGTGGGGTCGTTATGAATATCTTTTATTGACACATGAACTGAAAATGTCATTTCGTTTAATAGGAATTTTTGTTCTTCACTTAGGATGAAGGTGCGGAATAATTGTTAAATGATTTGCTCAGATACAAATTGAAACAAGCAAATAAATTCAAAGAGAACGTTTTTCTTTCACATTTTATGTTCGGCATCTGCGTAGACTAAGTTGGTTTCATTAGACTTGTGACAAATACCGTTTGATACTAACTTGGAGATTTTTCGATTTGCCTTGGACAAATAATTCAAAATGCAATTTATAAATAATGTACATTGATTTCAATATTTTGTGCGCGCTATATCTTGTGTTATATATTGACTAAATATTTGATTTCTTATATTTGTGAAGTTGTGTTTTTTATAATTTTGGAAGAACTCTTTTAATTATGTATTTTTGATTGAATTCGAAATTAAAGTTTCAATTTGAACTAAATGAGTTTTGGTGCATTGGAGAGCCGAGTTCAAATTCAGTCGAATTCTGATATTTGTTTACCCGCAAATATCCTTAGGAAAGATATTAATCCGTCTGCTACAGCTATTCGAAAGTAACGGGACAGCTTGGGTTTTATAGTTTTGCCTGGCAACCAGTCTACTGCAGAAATTAATGCCAAAGGAAGATTTATTATGTAGCGCTATATATGTATAGCGCAAATGTACTGTGCAAAAGTATTAAGACAAGAAATATTTTATCTTTTATGGGGCATCAAAATAAAGTTTAAAATCACCCCTATCCTAACACTTTGCACACTACCTGTAGTGTGCAAAAGTATTAGGACAGGGGAGATTTTCCTAAAAGCCACACTGAAATTAAATAAAGGGTGAAAAGCCAAACCTTTGTAAGAATTATTTAACTGAAAGGAAGAGGAAGAAGGCGCCGAAATTGAATTG
Organism: Ascarosepion bandense; assembly: GCA_037127315.1. Classification (NCBI taxonomy): domain Eukaryota; kingdom Metazoa; phylum Mollusca; class Cephalopoda; order Sepiida; family Sepiidae; genus Ascarosepion; species Ascarosepion bandense. The sequence goes on from JBBBDQ010000265.1 coordinate 214,607, forward strand.
GCCCACAAAGCCCTCATCTCAATCCTATTGAACATCGATGGGATATTCTGGATAAAAAATTGATAACTAATGTTACTTCGCAAGACACACTTTGGGAACAACTAAAAGATGCTTGGTAGGAGATACCGTTAATTCCATACATTAAAGAAGCTTGTGATGTCAATGCTTGACAGAATGAATTCGGTGATCAAAGCAAAAGCTATTATTTTGTTAAAGCATTTGTTGAGTATATCAAATAAAATCATTTTAATGAAACTGTTTATTTTCTGTCAATATGCCTCATAAAATATAAAATAGTTCTTGTACAGTACTATATATATATATATATCTGCAGACAGTTCTGTTTTGCTGTATCACAGCTCATCAGTACGGTTAGATATCCGATTGCCTTTAG